>MU227423.1:1600713-1644119 GCA_018584345.1 Thuja plicata
GGCATTTATTTATTTATTTTTTTATTTTTTTTTTTGTGTGTGTGTGTGTGTGTGTATTATCATTATTATTATTATCATTATTAGTATCTATTATTATTTTTCTTATTGTTCTCTTTTTTGCCCTTGGCAGTCTTTTATTTTTACTTTATTGTTATTCCCCCCTTGTTTTCCGTGCCTTCTTTCTCACCCCAACCCTTCTTTTTATCCTTTGAGTGAGGCTGAGTCTGCTTCTTATTATTCTTCCTTACTCTCTCATCCTGATGATGGATCACGGAGTGTGATCCGAAACGTTGATGCTTAAAAACACACACAATCAAAAACCAGAAATTCAGCTACTAAATTCAATGGATTGTGGAAATCTGATCGATTTAATATTATTTATTATTTATTTATTTTGGATGTTTCAAGAATTGCTTTACTTTATTTATTAATTTTGATTTTTTTTAGGATGCATACTTTATATTTTGTTTGTATTCATGTGTGATTGACATTGTAGATAATATCTATAAGAACATTAATGCATTTATTATCTATTTATTTATTTTTGTCTTTCTTTAGATTTTTTCAATTCATTAAATTGATCCATAGATTCCATTAAGACAAAAATTTGGAAGAGAATCATTTTTCTTCATTTTTTTAATATAAGAGAGACATTTACACATTTGTAAGATTAGAGTGCAAGATCAAGGTCATAAATTAGGTAGAAATTTATAGTAAAGATCAAAATTGTACTTGTGGGTTTGGAATTTAATTGAGTGTATATTATTTCTTGTTATGTTTGAGTTTCATATTCTCAAACTTAATAGAATAAATCAAATTAGATCACTATTACAATAAAACATCCTCTTGTTGTGTCCAAAGCTAAGTACCAGCATCCTCTTTGTTGTTTTGTATTGCATTAATATGTAGTATTTCTATATTTAGTTATTTTATCTAGGTTGGTTATGTGTTATTTTCTTCATTAGTTGATTAACCTAGATAATTAAAAAATGATTAACATGTATGAATTTTCTATCGTCAATGTCATTAGTTCTATATTCTAGCTTCTTGATTTAGTTGTGGGTAAAAAATGTCTCATATCATACTCTAATGGTGTAATAGAAAACACAATTAATTTAAAAAGATACAATATTATTAGAAATAGAAAAAATAATTAATTTCAAAAGATACAATATTGTTACAAAAAAAATGTTCTTATTTGATGAATCTATTTCATCTTACATCTCTTAGGCCCGTTTGTTTCATGGAATTTGTGCATGCTGGAATTACCAATTCTAGAATTGAATCCATTCTGGAATTCTGCTATTCTCAAAATGAAATCTAGAATATGGGCTTGTCCTGTTTGGTTCACCTGGAAGATGACTGAGAAGATGCAAATTCTACGTTTGGTTCCACACAACTAGAATTGGAATTAGAATTTTGTTTTTGCACACATACACATATATACACACACATGTGTGTATATACACACACATGTATGTGTATATACATACACACACATGTATATATATATACATATACACATATACACACACATGTATATATACACACACACATGTATATATATATATACACACATGTGTGTATATACACATGTATACACAAATATGTATATATACACATATGTGTATATACACACATGTGTACACACACACACACATATATATACACACACATAAACATGTATGTATATACACATGTATACACATATACACACATGTGTGTGTTAGAAACACTAAGAGGGGGGGTGAATCAGTGTTTGTGTATTAATTACTTTTCAGCAACTTAAACATAAATCAAACATACATAGAATGAAGCTTAACATAAGAACTCATAACACATGATATGATTACGGGGAAACCTTGATCAGAGGAAAACCCCGGTGGGAATTAGTACCCACAAATATTGTACTAAGTATAATGAACCTGTGAGAGTTCATTTGCCCTGTTAGAAGCAGTCTTTACAATATGAGTACAATGACCTGGTTAAAGGTCTGGCCCTGTTAGGATTCTTTTACAAAACCCTGTTAAAAGTATATGGCTCACTGCCTATGCTCAATGCCCAATAAGATGAAGGCTACAACCTTCTAAAAGATGATATGCACTATATCAAAATGAATTGTTATGATGACACTGTTGTCTGATCAGTTTCGTGTATGCGTGAATGCTCTTACTCTCTTAAAAAGCTATATCATACACTGACTTCATTATACTGTCCCTCTATATCTTCCTCTTACATAATAATTAACGCTTGTAACATTACTTTACATTACATACTTATATGTTCATATCCGAATAGGCGCGACCCAAAACAAAACACTAGTCGGCCCTAAAACAAAATATACAACGCTTACGAACAAGTCGACTCAAGCGTGTTTACTACAATGATAATTACATCATTACAAACATATAACAAAAGGCGCTTAACCATTACATTACAAAATAATTCACGCTGATCAAAACAGTAGTCGACTTCTATGCTCTGTCTTCTGGACTGCTAGTCTACTGATCTGCCTGTAACTTTGTCGTATTGTTATTTCGAACTATTTGTGTCTAGATGTAGCATGTACACATGTCATACAACTTATATCTGAATGCGCATATGCTGACTCGATCTCTCGCACGTGCGCTGATGTGTTGATCGCTGAGTATCTCTGTCTACCCTGTTTTCATACCTAGTCATTTTGTCTTTCAAGACAGAAACTAAACATCACTTTGTTGCCATGATGACAACACAAAATGAGTCATGCATCCTCAAGAAGTCAACTTTCCAATAGTGTGTATATATACACATATACACACATATGTGTATACACCCACATGTGTGTGTACACACATGTATACACATATTTGTGTATATATACACATCTACACACATATATACACATACACACATATACACACATGTATATATATACATATGTGTACATATATACATATGTGTATGTATATACATGTGTGTATACACTCATGTGTATATATATACATGTATATATATACTATATATGCACATGTATGTATATAGATACACACAAGTGTATCTACACACATGTGTATATACATACACATGTATATACACACATGTGTATATATAAATATATATATATATATACATATACATATGTGTATGTATATACATACATACACATACATATACACACACATGTGTATATACACATACATGTGTATATATACACATGTATGTATATACACTTATGTATATATACACTTGTATATATATACACTTGTATATATACATACATGTATATATACTATATATACATACATGTATATATACTATATATACATGTGTGTATATACACCCATATGTATATATACATACATATATATACACACATGTCTATATACACATATGTGTATATATACACACATGTATATATACATCCTTATAGCAATATAATATTGACACAAAAATGAGAATGGATTTTCCTTCCCAAAATAATAATCTCAATTCCAATTCCAGGTCTGAGTTGGAATTGTGGAATGCTCAAAACGGCCCAAAATTAGAATACGCAAAAACCTATTCCAATTTTTTATTTTGGAACCAAACACTGAATTGAACAATTTTGGAATTCGGAAATGCCAATTCCTTGTCAATTCCGCAAAACAAACAGGCCCTTAAGTTTTACTTTAGAGTATTGTAATTTAATTTTATTTGTATTATATATAGGATCAAACATTTATAATCCTATAGGGTTTTTTCTTTTATTTATATACTAAGGTCTCGTCATCCTCTTTATTTCCCACCAAGGTGGGTATTAGATTGGATTCCACCATGAATGCAAGTCAAACTAATATGTCCACATTAAAGATCTAAACACTTCTAATTAATTTAATGGGGATGACAATTTTGATCATTATGTCCATGTTTAACAAACAATTAAAAGGATATAGCTCTAATCGCACAAATACTTTCTCCAAATCTACAAATTGGGCTATTGATATTATTCGTTCCACTTTGGTTGATGTCCCCCAAACTTTATTAATTAACAAGAAATGTAATTTACAAATACTTCAGGGTATAAGTGAAAGGATAATCCCATCCAATATTTTGAGTGATGGCCTCCCTTGATTCCATCTTAAGCCTCTAGTTACATTGTTTCTCCTAAATCTTCTTCTTCTACTTTGACAATACACATGTTCCTTCATAAGCCCTCCTCACATGTATCATCTTCTTCTTCTTACTTCACATAAGCTACCTATATTCCACATATTTCTCTTGTCCCTACTTCTTTTTACATTAGTATTGTATGTATGCTTCTCATGTTCATCATGTTAGCATCTTATGAGGTTAAACTGAAAAAAAATATTGTGAATACATGTTGAGAAAGAATCCAAATGTAAATTCCTTTACAACCTATAAAAAATCCTTAAAACACCTTTTGACAAATTTTACTTAATCATTGTCCCCTTTTATTATGTGTTTGTGTTGACCTATTATTGCTAGTTATAGTTGTAACATCTAAAATGGAAGTCACCAAAATGTAAGATAAGAATAATGATGTGGGTTAGCAATTGCATGTATTGTTATTATTATTGGATAAATTATATTGTTGAGATAGTGGAGAAGGTAAGATTGTCCTCTTAGCCCCAAATTTCACAAAGGAAAGATCCACTTTGATCAACAATAAGAAAATGGTTAATGCATAAATACATCAATCGATCAGAAATAAGAAGAAAGAAGAAAGCCTTATGTTCCCAAATTATGCATGAAGAGTGTATATAAAAACCTTGATTGAAATGAATTGAAGACAAGTACTAACCTATAAATATAACAGATCTAGAAAAGCCTATTTTCTGATGTTTGTGTCAGGTTTCGGGAAATTTTGCAACCGGATCGGGAATAGAAATGCAGAGACGGACAAAACCTAGAAATATTTTCCTTTTCTGAGTCAAGTCAACCTTCACCTCTTTGCCGGGGTGCAATTGTGTCCCTAAATTTTGACCTTAACCTGCACTGCTCCGACAGAAATTCTTTTCGCAGATCCTGAAAGTTCACCGAAAAGGGTATCTGAATCTGCTATGTAATTTGATGTCATGTACATGTACTTGCAATAAAAATGGTTTTGTTTGTTGGGGAGGGGTTTTTCATGGTCAAACCCCAATTTTGGAAAGAACCTTAAAGTATAATTGAAATTGCATAAATAAACAAAGCAAACAAACAAATTCACCTTGCTTGTATAGAAACCCTTGTGGGGGATTCGAATCCTTGGATCCACAAGTATGTATGCACCAAATGAATGTAAAATGTAGAATGTAGGATGTAGGATGTCTCAAATCAATTGCTTATAGATCTTCAATGCCAGTCTTGAATGGATCCTAGAATAGGAAGAGGCTTGCATGGATGTGGATGGAGAAATCTTCAACAAGAAGGCTCCATAGAGCTTGAATCCTTCAATGGATACTAATGTATCTCCTTGATGAATTGACTGCTTGAATGTCTTTGAATGCTTGAATGCTTGAGAGTAGATTCTTTCTTCAATAGATCATGCATAGAGTTTGGATGGATAAATTTGCTTCTTGTGTCTTAGAGAAAATGAGAGGAGAAGGCTTCCTTATATACCAATCTAGGGCACAATATTCTAGAGAGACCTACATAGGAGAATTAAATTCCAATCAGACCTATATCCCTAGAAGTGGACCTATATTAAATATAATTTCAAGAGTCATTTCCGCGAAAACCAAAACAGTCGACCAAGAAGCGGGAATTAAATCTTTCTGAAGCATAGCATCCGAAAACCCCGGAAACATGAAATCTAGATCTTTGGTCAAGTTCAAGGTCAACCTTGAACTAGGTCAGGGTCGAGGTTGACCTTGACCCAAAAGGTGGACCTTGACCCTGAGGTCAAGAATCTCATATCTGCAATTCAAGATGCCAAAAACAGGCCGAAGAGAAGTGGAAAATGGGGCAGAACAGGGTGAAAAGCCAGATCCAAGTCAGAGACCCATTCCAGGTGCTTGACATGACCCCAAACCACTTACTCAGAGGGATAAACCAGTCCAAAATGGAAGTGCTTCCATTTTCCAACTATACATTTATCCCCCACTTTAGCAAGAGTATGGACTCGATGCAAACTCTTGGTAAAGGAGATCATAAAGAACAGATAATATTATTGAAATCAAAAGGGACAAAGGAATCCTCAAGCCCCCAGGGACCTAAGTCTTTATCAACCCTAAGATCATGATAAGAGAGACATCACTAGTCAAAGAAAAGGAGAGAGGGGGTGTGATTACCTCGCCTAATGAGAACCTATGTCCCATTGTGAATCACACAAGAAAAAAGTGCAAATGGAAAGATGGAGTTGAACTGCCTAGTGAATGTGGCTACTCACTAGTCAACCCATCAAGGTTTTAATCTTAGGAATATTCCACTCCAAAAGAGCAAAGCCAAAACATAGAGAGATCCAGTCTTAAGGACAACCTTCTGACCTTAAGGGATCAAAAATATTTGTATATTGAAACTGGAGGGATCAAGAGATCCTATAAGGTAAAAATGCATGCTTTAAGGATTAGTTTGTAATCCATAAAGGGAAAGGTTTTAAGTTTTGAGTTTGAAAATATTTTGGAAGTGCGTGTGTGCAAAAAAGTGAGTAGACCATATGCCCCCATGTTAAAGTCATTGCTAACACTTTAACAGGAGCAATGGCTTTAACGAAAACATAAACAACTCCACTTATTACGTTTCCACTACGAGATGGCCCGAGTGAAGACAAATCAAGGGAAATACCACATAAACATATAGATAATGCAAAAGGGATCTACCTACCATCAGGTCAGTATGATCATAAGATAATATGTATATATAATATATTATATTATTGCAAATGAATTGACATCATTCCCCAAAGAAAGTATAACTACAATCACAATGGAGGAAAGAAAACACAAGAGATATGAAGAACAGTCTTTTTGGACCACAACATAGAGACCAAAAAGAATTAGTGCTACCATGTCGCAAATCCAAGTGGACTACACAAGGAAAACATTTACGAACAATAGCACAGGTACAACATAACATGAAAATAATATATAGAACAATAGAGATACATATAGAAGAATAGTACAATAGGTTTGATTCCTTTATCACCTTGCACCAGCAAAGTAACAGGGGTCGTATAAAATAATCTAAAAAACATTTAGAAAATACATTACGGGAGAAGCACAATACAACAGACAAACACATAAATGGATACCATGGAGGATAAGTCAATCAAGCGCATCACCTACTCTCCCCGTCTTGGTTTATATCATTTAGGGAGGGTGGGAAACTCGCAAGAGGGACTATATCCAACACAGTAGGAATGATAGCCAGTTCCAATCAAGGATCCTCTTGAGAATCGTAATGTTCAATACTAGGTGTAATTATCAATTGTGTGGAAAGCATATGAGGTAGATCGGTATCAAGATCAATAGTCTCATATTCATCATTAGCATCAATAGGATCATCAAGAGTATCTTCTTCATCAAGATTAATCGAAATAGAATCTAAGATGTGAATGGAATCATCATAATCATTCATCTTAACATCATTATTAACATTAACTTCCTCCAACACATTAGGCATAGGCTGGTCAAAAGAAGGTAAAGAATTTTGAAGAACAGAGGCACGGGCTCTAGCATTAGCCCGACGCTTCTTACAACGTTCATTGGTAGATTTGTTATATTTTGTCTTGTTTGAAATATGTTGTGAAGAGCCTGACTGACTCTGATTAATTAACCCACTGGAAAAAAAACACTATTTTTCCCTACTCAACAATATTCAAAATTCTGGCTATTATTTTCAATCAATTTTCTAGTGTTTTGTAGAATTAGCGCTAGACATATAATGAATAATTCAAAGAGACTTACAATCACAATGTTTGTACTTCAAAAAATATTCAATCTGCAACCAATTTTTATTCACTAAGACTTTACAATTTATAGCAAGTTCCTTTTAAAAAAACTAGAAAAACCTGAATAAACTCTGTCTGGGCTGACGCTGGTAATTGTAGCAGTCAAGACGCCTTAAGAACTGATAGTGAGCCACGTATGGGACTCATATGCCCAGCTGATGTAACATTGCTAGCCTTTAACTTGCACTTGCGGCACTAAATCTCCCTTTGGTGTTGATGCGGCGGCCTTCTTCTCCCACGCGCCTTCAAACAAAGATCAGCAGGCTCGTGATTCCCTTGTGTCTCCCACAACCGACACTACATTCACATGGCCTACGCTTAATGGCCACGATTACCTTAGCACGTTCAGTGTGCTATCTCAAAGAATTCCCTTCAATCTGGAACATAGCCTGTGCTATAGCTCGCATGAGGTAAATAACAAGGTGCCCTGAATTTTTAATGCCTCCTTCTAACAATGTGACCCCAACAGTCACTCTTGTAAATCCTCAGGGAAATTCAAACTCAAACACCAAATTGCACAGCTCTAGTATAAAATCTCACCCTTAGTGTGCTTGCATTAATTTTGTAATTCACCTCCAGCCACAGTCAAACAGTCAGGAGTAAATTCAATTGATTATAATCCAACAACCAATTGATTATCAGCTCAAGGAAGAATCAGTCTTCCAGAACTAATGTGACCCTTATATATCAGCAAGGGCTCAGATAAGAGAGAAAATTCTCACAACCAAGTTTTATAAAAATGTATTCCATGATCAACTTCACAAATAAGCCTGAATATATAACTCCTTGAATACAAGAGTTTCTAAAAACCAATTCCAGTTAACCAGTCTTCCAAAATGTCAACTTCTAAAAGCATTATAATAATAAGTTATTATTATTATAATACTATAGTCAATTTATTAATTAATAACATATTATCATTAATTAATATTAATTATGCCTCTGATGATGATTCTTGCATCCACTGTAAAAATAGTTGATCAACCTAGTCTTCAACTGCACTGCCATAAATAGTAACTAGCCTCCAACTGACTTACTATAAATAGTAAGTCCAAAAATAGAAAGTCCAGAAATAGAATCTGAACGCTGAGACCCTCAAAACAAACTGTCAACTCATGAGGGTCACGTTGGTGAGTTAACCATATTCAGGTTCCCATAACCTGCTAATTCAGGGACATCACAGTCCGCCCTCCCTGAAATTGCTTGTCCTCAAGCAATCACAATCCAGGGTGCTGCATAATATCCTTGGCCTCCCAAGTGACATCCTCTTCAGGTAACCCCTACAACTTGACTAAGTACTCCCGAATAGTTCTCCGGTGCAACTGTCTCTTGCGGATATCCAAAATGGCCTCTGGTATCAACTCTAGTTTCCCCTCATCATCTAGGGGTGGTAATATAGCAGAAGGAGTCACAGTTCGGCCTAAGGCCTCCTTGAGACACGAAAAATGAAACACATTGTGCAGTTTGTTGTCCTCATGTAATTCCAGCTCATAAGCCACATCTTCGACTCGTTGAACCACCCAGAATGGCCCATAGTATCGCAGTTTGAGCTTTTCAGCTCCACTCTTCTTGATAGAAGACTGCCTATAAGGCTGCAGCATAAGATAAACCATGTCCCCAACCTCAAAAGAATGAGCTATCTTCTTCTAATCCACATACTATTTCTATACATTATGGGCTCTCTGTATATTGTCCCTCAATGCCCTCATAATGTCCTAGTTGTACTACAATAACTCTCCTGCACTAGGCACCCTGCTGTCACTGCATAGTAAATCCACAAAAGTTGGGGGATCATAGCCATACAAGGCACAAAAAGGGGACATCTGTATTCTCATGTGAAATGTGGAGTTATAACAATACCTACACATATGGATCCACTTAACCCAAGCCTTCTGTTGTGATGAAACATAATTCTATATATAGCCTTCCACCCACTTATTGACAATCTCAGTCTGGTCGTCGGTCTGCAGATGATAACTGGTACTCGGTGTCAACTCTGTACCACATAACCTAAAGATCTCCTGCCAAAAGTGGCTCATAAAGTGACTATCTCAGTCACTCACAATGTTTCAGGGTAAGCCATGCATCCTAAACACCTCCCGAAAGAATAACTTGGCCAGCTATACTGCACAATAAGTAGTGGTGATAGGGAGAAAATGTGCATACTTCGTGAGCCTATCCACCACCATGAAAATGCAATCCTGTCCTTGGGCTTGGGTAGCCCCACAATGAAATCCATATAAATGCTTTCCCATTTTCACTCAGGAATGGGAAGTGGTTGTAACAACCCGGCGGGGTAAGTGTGCTCTTGTTTGTTCTGCTGACAAACAGAGCATTCATGAACATATCATTGGACATCTCCCTTTAGTCCCTTCCAAGTAAACCTCTCCTGAATCTGCCTATAGGTTTTAAAGAAACCTAGATGACCCGCCATAGGTGTGTCATGGAAAGCCCGGAATACAATCTCACGGACTCCTGATCCTGCCACAAGAAAAATCCTTCCCTTATAAATGATCAACTCGTCCATTAGGGAATATTGGTCATCATGGATACTGCCATCAATACTGCATGTTGCCCATGTATCCCTGACATACTCAGCTAGAATCAAATGCCTCCAAGCCTCAAAAACCTCGGTAAGTGAACAAAGGTGGGGTCTTCGAGACAAAGCATCGGCCACCACATTTTGGGTTCCTTTGATATAAGTAATATCAAAGTCATATGATTGCAACTTACTCACCCATTTCTGCTGCCTCTCATTAAGATCTCGCTGCCCAAGAAAATGTTTCAGACTATTATGGTCGGTTTGGATGCAGAATTTACTTCCTACCAAGTACTATTTGAATTTGGCCAAGGCATGCATAATGGCCAACATTTCCTTATCGTACACACTGAATGCCCTCTCAGGACCATGTGGTTTTTGACTCTCAAAAACAATGGGATGATGATCCTGGGATAATACTGCTCCTATACTCTCTCCTGAAGTATTGCAGTGTAAATCAAAGAGTCTCAAAAAATCTGGAAGTACCAAGACCGGACAAGTAGTCATAATAACCTTGAACCTCTCAAAGCACTCATGTGCCTGAGTGGTCCATTTAAAATCACCCTTACGTGTCAAGTCTATAAGGGGGGCAGCATGTCTAGAAAACCCAACCACAAATCTGCGGTAGAAAGCACATAATCTAATGAACCCCCTCAACTATGTTAGGGTCTCTGGCATGGGCCAATCTACAATGGCGCAGACCTTATCAGGATCCATACGCACACCGTCTACACTAATGATGTGTCCCAAATAGAGTAGCTCCATCATTCCCAATGCACACTTAGATTCCTTGGCATATAAGGAATCCCTCTCTAATATACTCAGTATTGTGTCCGATGTGCCACATGGTCATCCCAAGTCTTGTTGTAGACTAGGATGTCATAAAAAAAAACTAGTACAAACCTTCTCAGCTGGCTATGGAATACCCTATTCATCATGGACTAAAAGGTAGCCAGTGCATTCATCAAACTGAAGGGCATGACAAGGAACTCAAAGTGCCCATAGTGACATATGAAGGCTTTTTTTTCTATATCATGTTCCTGAACTCTGATCTAATGATACCCAGATCTCAAATCAATCTTTGAGAACATTGTGCTCCATGCAGCTCATCAATCAACTCATTAATCCATGGAATGGGGTATTGGTTCTTAATATTTCTCTTATTTAGCATCCGATAGTCAATACACATGCGCAAGGTGTCGTCTTTCTTCTTCACTAGAATGACTAAAGAAGCAAAAGGGGATTTACTCGGCCTAATGTGCCCCATCTTGAGTAACTCCTATATTGTCTTTTTGATCTCATCTTTTAGCCATTTTGGATGCCTGTATGGGGTGATCATAATGGGCTTGGTGCCCTCCTCCAACTCTATAATGTGCTCAATTCCCCGATCTAGAGGTCTACCCGTAGGTAAGTCTCTAAACACCTTATCATGTTTAGTCCTCAACTGCTGAATGTTCAGGTGATATGTGAATTTATCTGTATGGTCTAATGATGGCATCATCCTACACTCTATTGCCCAATCCACCTCATCCTCATGACGTAGTAAACGCTGCATTCTCCTGAGTGGAATCTGCTTGAGCCCCTCCTCTTTGATGGCCTTAAGAACCTGTGGTTTCCCCTCTGAGATAAACCTTATCTCCATCTTCTTTGTACTGATGTAGATGTCCTTAATGGTATGTAACCAGGCCATCCCTAAAACCAAATATGTACCACCCATATCCACTACGTATAAATCTTCCTTGAAGGCATAAGTTCCCAGTTTGACTGGTAAATTAGTCACCATCGTGTTACACTTCAGAGTGTAACCATCTGCTACCTGTACTCTCAATCCTGCAAACTCCTCTATCTGATACCTCTGCAAGGCACCAAACAAGAGTCAATAAAATTATGAGTGGCTCCAGTATCAAAAAGAGCAATCACTCTCTGTCCAGCCAGTAGACCATGTAATCTGAAGTCTCCCTCTTTCCTCATACTGGAAAGATATACCACCTTGAGGTGTGATGTATCACCCTCCTCCTCTGTGTACCCCTTTGCTCCCTGAATGCCTTGTCCCTCATCAGTCAACTCCTCTATGTACTCGAGAACATCCTCATCATCATAAAACCACTCCATCATCCTATGCTTACCCTGAGGTTTCATAGGACAATTATGAGCAATGTCATACGACCCCCGACAGTAGAAACAAAGTTTCTTTCTCCTCAAATCATTAAGTGTTTCCTGATCTAAGGGTGCTGCCATAGGACATTTAGAATCTAATTTCTCTTCCCTTCTTGGGGCTGTCCTATCATAAGGTGGTCTGGAAGGTCTTGCAACAAACTATCTCCTAGGTGCAGAAGCCTCGAGACCTCTAGCATTCTTCATGGCTTCATGTAGTGATGGGGGATATAGGGATTTAACCCATCCTTGTAGTGGTTCAACTAGTCCCTCTAGGAATAGCATCACCCTCCTCCACTCTGATATGTCGTAAACCATCACTAAAATGCATTGAAACTCACTGATGTAAGCCTCTAGGTTGGCCGTCTGGCGTAACTGAGCCAACTCCCTAAAATAGACCTTGGGGTCTTTCTTGTCGAAGCACTCAATCAATCTATCCACAAACTCCTGGTAGACAGTGATCTGATCATGGTGTAATGACCTAAGTTCATGGTACCACCAATCCTATGCAGATCCATCCAAGTGTAGAACTGCAAATCTAATAACATCTATTTCAGTCATCAGACGCAATGCAAGGTAGGTATCGTGTGGATCCAAGCCCTAGCAGTGACCCTAGCGCTGATGTCAAAGTGCGCTAGCATCATCTTGCTAGCCACCTATCTCATATCATTATTTCCCATCCTCTACCTATCTTATGCAGGTCTTCCCCTAGTATGTTCTTGTTTCTAAGTCAGGTAACGGTCAAAATTCAAGTTTTGTTTCAAGGCTGGAGGAAGGGCATCCCATTTGGCATAGTGTGAGACTATGTCGCTAGCAAAAGGGGCACTCTCATCATCAACACTGGTGATGTCAGTCTCTGGCCTCATAAATTTGGTCCCTTGGGGCCTAAATGGATCTCTCTTATCAGCTGTCCTGTCAGCTCTATCATGTCTCGGGGTCTGAGGCTCATACTCTCTGTGCTGGTCATCAACCTGCAACCGATGTGATGCGACAAAAGCATCACGTGATCTCTCCCTACTCTAACCTCTAGGAAGAGTGAACCCTCTCAAAGTGTCAGAAAGCTCATGTAATACATCAGCTACATGATGCTGGCCTGCGACTAAGTTCTTGAAGGTTTCCCTAGCCTCTATGTCTATATCTACCTCAGTGGGCCCGACCTGGCCTGTTGATCCACCTGCATTATTATCCCCACCTAGCACCGTACCAAATTGGATATCTTCATCATCCACATTTGGTGGAGGCAAATTGCCTCACCTGTAATAATGTCTGCTAAGAATGAATCTCATGTCGTCTGCCATAAATAATTCCCCAAATAATAAAATTTAACTGGATCGATTTCCCTGCAGGCTGGCAGGAAATAGCTCTAATACCACTATGAAGAGCTTGACTGACTCTAATTAATTAACCCACTGGAAAAAAACACTATTTTTGCCTACTCAACAATATTCAGAATTTTGGCTGTTATTTTCAATCAATTTTCTAGTGTTTTGTAGAATCAGCGCCAAACATGTAATCAATAATTCAAAGAGACTTACAATCACAATGTTTGTACTTCAAAAAATATTCAAGCTACAACCAATTTTTATTCACTAAGCCTTTACAATTTATAGTGAGATCCTTTTAAAATAACTAGAAAAACTTGAATAAACTCCGCCTGGGCTGACACTGGTAATTGTAGCAGTTAAGATGCCTTAAGAATTGATAATGAGCCACCCATGCGACTCATATGCCCAACTGATGTAACACTATTGGCCTTCAACCTGCACCTGCGGCACTAAGTCTCCCTTTGGTGCTGATGCGGTGGCCTTCTTCTCCCATGCACCTTCAAACAAAGATCAGCAGGCTTGTGATTCCCTTGTGTCTCCCATAGTCGGCACTACATTCACGTGGGTTACTCTTAATGGCCACGATTACCTTAGCACGTTCAGTGTGCTATCTCAAATAATTCCCTTCAATCTAGAATGTAGCCTGTGCTACAGCTCACGTGAGGTAAATAACAAGGTGGCATGAATTTTTAACACCTCCTTCTAACAATGTTACTCCAGCAGTCACTCTTGTAAATCCTCAGGGCAATTCGAACTCAGAGACCAAATTGCACAACTCTAGTATAAAATTGCACCCTCGGTGTGCTTGCATTAATTTTGTAATTCACCTCCAGCCACAGTCAAACAGTAAGGAGTAAATTCAATTGATTATAAGCCAGCAACCAATTGATTATTAGATCAAGGAAGAATCAGTCTTCCAAAACTAATGTGACCCTTATATATTAGCAAGGGCTCAAATAAGAGAGAAAATTCTCACAACCAAGTTTTATAAAAATGCATTCCATGATCAACTTCATAAATAAGCCTGAATATATAACTCCTTGAATGCAAGAGTTTCTAAAAACCAATTCCAGTTAACCAGTCTTCCAAAATGTCAACTTCTAAAAGCATTATAATAATAAGTTGTTATTATTATTTGAATACTATAGTCAATTTATTAATTAATAACATATTTTCATTAATTAATATTAATTATGCCTCTGATGACGATTCTTGCATCCACTGTAAAAATAGTTGATCAACCTGGTCTTCAACTGCACTGCCAGAAATAGTAACTGGCCTCCAACTGACTTACTATAAATAGTAAGTCCAGAAATAGAAAGTCCAAAAATAGAATTTGAACGCTGAGACCCTCAAAACAAACTTTCAACTCACGAGGGCCACGTTGGTGAGTTAACCATATTCAAGTTCCCAGAACCTGCTAATTCTGGGACATCACATATGTTGAGAACTAGGAGGAACAACAATGGGTTCCTTCATAGGTTCTATAGGAGGATTAATAGTATTCTCAATAGGCTGAAAAGTGATACTAGGAGCTTGATTAAAAAAACTAGAAGCAATGGATAAAGGAGGTATGGAAGGCATAGGCAAAAGACCACGATTAAGATCTATTTGAGGCATGCATAACTCAATAATCTTGCAATGTTTATAGGCTTGATATGAGCGAAAAAGGTTATCAGGTCGAGAAGAACATGAATTAGGTAATGAAGGCCAAAAGAAGTCAAGGGTAGCACAATCCCTAGGCCTAGAAGGTTGATATAAGCTATAATTAATCATCTTCACCTCTTCATCATGAATGAACTTAATACACTTATGGTTAGGAGAAGCAATGGCATGCATGGTAGTCAACCAAGGAAAACCAAGCTTAACTTGAAATTGATTAGAAGTATTGACAACAACAAAGGTAGTGTCCCCAATTTTACCACAAAGTTCAACAAGTAAGATAATAGAACCAAATGATGGATAGAGAAAACCATTACAAGTTTACATGCACACATTAGATGTATCATAATAATGACATTCTAAGTTCTTCATAAAAAGGTTTTCTTCAGTGATGACATTGACTAAGGAAGTAGGATCAAAAAGAAAAGCACAGGTAGGTATCTTAGCAATACTAGCATAAATGTAGAGGAGACCATCAGGAGCTTTAATGGTCTCAGAATCATCAAAGGTGATCGAGAGTTCCCTAGGTCTTTTATCCTTTGGTTGTTTTGAAGGTATAGATTGTGGTTGAATTTGAAGTTGAGGTGGAGGCGAAGGATCTTGAACAGTAGGTTGAGATGAAACAACACACCCCACATGGTTAACAATATGGTTGAGATCATCCATCTTTGAATCATAAACAATATCCACAAAAGATGGTTGAACAATGGTATTAGTATCATGTGAAGGCAAATGATTCATATAGATTTGGAGATTTTGATTAGGAGAGAAGGATTTGTTCCCACTACCATCAAAATTATCAACAGATAAAGCATTAGAATCAATTAAATCTTGAACCTTATGTTTTAGAGAATAACACTTCTCAGTATCATGGTCATTCTGATGATGGCATTGACAAAAGGCTTTGGGATCAAAGGATTTTGATGCCATTGTAGTAGGAAGAAGAGGTCAAATAGGAGGAAAAGTAATCATATTAGTAGTCAACAATTTACTCATAATAGAATCTAAAGATTCAGAAAGAGGAGTAAACATACGATTTAAATTAAAAGCAATGGATGCAAAAGTGGCATTGTGGGACGCAACACCAACTTGACCAGCAACTGCATTTGCTTGTTTATTGATTTTGACATAGTTGTTAGGCTTCTGAAACTTGTTGGGATTAGGAGCAGTATCACTCTTATCAACTGGAACAAGAGCCATTGGAGTGTTGCTCTCAAATTAACTCACTTGTAATTGATAATGATGAAGCGCTGCAAAAAGTTGTTGAAAAGAGGTAAATTCATTTAGCAGAATCTTATCTCTAATATCATTTTGCAAATTTGAAATAAAAATACGCTGAATATCAATATTAGGAACATGATAAGAAATTTTAGCATACAAATGCTTAAATCTACCAATAAATTCAGTCAATTTTTCTTTAGTATTATGTTTACGATGCATCAAATCAGTTAAGGACACTTGCAGACCAATGTTATTTTGCAGACCAAGGTATTATCAAGTTTTGGAAAAGAATCAATAGAATAAGGAGGCAAGGAACAATACCATTGCAAATCCTTATCATGAAAAGTTCTAGCAAACAACTTGGCTAAAATCCTATGGTCATGAGCATAGTCACTACAAAGGATTTGAAATGTTTTAACATGAGTGACAAGATTTCCCTTACCAGTGTAATTCTCAAGGTGAAGCATATCGGCTTGCTGATGGACAGGAGCACAAATAATGTCTAGGGATAAAGGACTACCCATGTCACATGTAGGAATACTAAAGTTGGATTGAGTTAAGGATGCAAGTTGTTGTTGTAAAGAGGACATAGTTTGAGCCAAAGTAATAATTGTGGAATCATTAGAAGAAATAGGAGGCATAGAAACATTTGGAACACTAGGAAAAGTGTAGGAAGCAGCAGGAATGGAAGACACAACCGGTGGAACACTTGGAACCACCATTGGAGGAGGATTAGAATAAGCAAAGGAACACTATGGTAAGAAGGTTGTGAGGTAGGTAAAGATATCGGTGGAACACTCACAGAAAGAGATGGAGGTGGAATATTTTAAGCTAAAGTATTGGAAAATGTAAGAGATGTTTTCACTAAAGGAGGAGTATAAGTAGGATTACTAGGTAAAGGAATCGAAGAAGGTTCCACACTAGTGACAGGAGGAGTAAACCCCAAATCTTGAGCCTCTTGAGCTAAAGGTTTAACATTTAAATGCACAAGATGAGTAATACCACGCAAGAGATTAACACCTTGATCACTATCACAAAGGACTTTCTTAAGAGCCTCTATAGCTTGAATAGAATCTTTATTATGGTTTTCTTGAATAATCCAATTTGCCATTTTATCAAGTTTAGTTGACAGTTTTTGAACTTGTTCAGGAGGAACTCTTAAAGCATCATCATCATCATGAGATGAGTGAAAAAATTTATGCTATGTAGAAGGATTGGAATCATGAGTAATCAAATTGTCATCTAGGATCCTAAGGAAAGGAAAGGAAGACTCAAAATCAAAGGAACCCATAAGTCTATGGCTTCTTCTAACCAAGATATTGTAGGTAGGACTAGAGGTAGTAAAGCTCATACACCAATGCAATGTAAATGAACTGAACTAGAAAATATAAATGCAAGAACATACAAGAAGCCTAATCTAATATGCATGAAAGATCTAACATAAAATGTAACATCTAAAATGGAAGTCACCAAAATGTAAGATAAGAATAATGATGTGGGGTAGAAATTGAATGTATTGTTATTATTATTGGATAAATTGTGTTGTTAATATAGTGGAGAAGGTAATATTATCATCTTAGCCCCAAATTTCACAAAGCAAAGATCCACTTTGATCAACTATAAGAAAATGGTTAATGCATAAATGCATCAATCGATCAGAAATAAGAAGAAAGAAGAAAACCTTATGTTCCTAAATTATGGATGAAGAGTATATATAAAAACCTTGATTGAAATGAATTGAAGACAAGTACTAACCTTAAAATATAGTAGATCTAGAAAAGCTTGTTTTCTAATGTCTGTGTTAGGTTTCGATAAATTTTGTAACCGGATCTAGAATAGAAATGCAGAGATGAATAAAACCCATAAATCTTTTCCTTTTCTGAGTCAGGTCGACCTTGACCTCTTTGTCAAGGTGCAATTATGCCCCAAAATGTCGACCTTGACTTGTACTGCTCCGACATAAATTTTGTTCGCAGATCCTGAAAGTTGGTCAAAAAGGGTATCTGAATCTGCTCTGTAATTTGTTGTCTTGTACCTATTCTTGCAAGAAAAATGGTTTTGTTTTTGGGGGAGGGGTTTGCCTTGGTAAAACCCTGGTTTTGGAATTAACTTTAAAGTATAATTGAAATTGTATAAATAAACAAAGCAAATAAACAAATTCACCTTACTTGTATAGAAACCCTTGCGGAGGATTTGAATCCTTGGATCCATAAGTATGTATGCACCAAATGAATGTAGACTATAGAATTTAGGATGTCTCAAATCAATTTATTGTAGATCTTCAACACCAATCTTGAATGGATCCTGGAATAGGAAGAGGCTTGCATGGATGTGGATGGAGAAATCTTCAACAAGAGGGCTCCATAGAGCTTGAATCGTTCAATGGCTACCAATGGATCTCGTTGATGAATTGAATGCTTGAATGTATTTTAATTCTTTAATGCTTGATAATATATTCTTTCTTCAATAGATCATGCATAGAGTTTGGATGGATGACTTTTCTTCTTGCATCTTAGAGAAAATGAGAGGAGAAGGCTTCCTTATATACCAATCTAGGGCACAATCTTCTAGAGAGGCCTACATAGGAGAGTTAAATTAAACTAAGACATATATCCCTAGAAGTGGACCTATATTAAATATAATCTCAATATTCGTTGCCTCAAAAACCAAAACAGTCGACTCAGAAGTGGGAATTAAATCTTTCTGAAGATCGACATCCAGAAACCCTGAAAACATGAAATCTAGACCCTGGGTCAGGGTCGAGGTCGACTCTGACCTATTCCAGGGCCAAGGTTGACCTTGACCTATGTTAGGGTTTACGTTGACCTTGACCCAAAAGGTCGACCTTGACCCCGAGGTCAAGAATCTCATATCTGCAATTCAGGATGCCAAAAACATGCCAGAGAGAAGTGGAAAATGGGACAGAATAGGGTGAAAAGCCAGATCCAATTCATAGACCCATTCTAGGTGCTTGATATGAATTCAAAAAACTTACTTGAGGGGCTAAACCAGTCCAAAATGGAATTTCTTCCATTTTTTGACTATACATTTAGCCCCCACTTTAGCAAAGAGTTGTCTATCGCGGGTTCACCAAAATGTAACATCTAAAATGGAAGTCACCAAAATGTAAGATAAGAATAATGGATTGGGGTAGAAATTGAATGTATTTTTATTATTATTGGATAATTTGTATTGTTGAGATAGTGGAGAAGGTAAGATTTTCCTCTTAGCCCCAAATTTTACAAAGGAAAGATCCACTTTGAATAACCATAAGAAAATGGTTAATGCATAAATGCATCAATCGATCATAAATAAGAAGAAAGAAGAAAGCCTTATGTTCCTAAATTATGGATGAAGAGTATATATAAAAACCTTGATTAAAATTAATTGAATAAAAGTACTAACCTCAAAATATAGCAGATCTAGAAAAGCTTGTTTTCTGATGTCTCTGTCAGGTTTCAGGAATTTCTGCAATCGGATCTAGAATAGAAACATAGAAATCTTGCATGGATGTGGATGGAGAAATCTTCAACAAGAGGGATCCATAGAGCTTGAATCCTTCAATGGCTACTAATGGATCTCCTTGATGAATTGAATGCTTGAATGTCTTTGAATGCTTGAATTCTTGAGAGTAGATGCTTTCTTCAATAGATCATGCATAGAGTTTGGATGGATGAATTTGCTTCTTGTGTCTTAGAGAAAATGAGAGGAGAAGGCTTCCTTATATACCAATCTAGGGCATAATATTCTAGAGAGGCCTAAATAGGAGAATTAAATTCCAATTAGACCTATATCCATATAAGTCGACCTATATTAAATATAATTTAAAGAGTTGTTTCCTGGAAGACCGAAACAGTCGACCCGAAAGCAGGAATTAAATCTTTCTGAAGCCCGACATCCGGAAACCCTGGAAACATGAAATATGGACCTTGGGTCAAAGTTGAGGTCAACTCTTACCTAAGGCAAGGTCAAGTTTGACATTGACTTTGGTCAAGGTTGAGGTCAACCTTGACCTAGAAGGTTTATCTTGACCATGAGGCCAAGAATCTCAGATCTGCAGTTTAGGATGTCAAAGACAGGCCGGAGAGAAGTGCAAAATGGGGCAGAACATGGTGAAAAGCCATATCCAAGTCAAAGACCCATTCTAGGTGCTTGAAATTACCCCAAACCACTTATTCAATTTCTTTCTATTATCTCTTTTTTATCACCAGGTATTCTACCACATTGCATGTCTTTAATGCATTGTTATTAAATCAATTAATCTTTTATTCACTTACTTCTATATTGCATCCTTTTAATGGTCATCTACTACATGGAATCTACTTATATTTTTGTTGTTTTTTTACATTGCTAAGTGGTCATTTTAAAACTCCCTCATCAACGTATAATGATATGTATGAGTGTTTGAACTATTATGCATCCTAAAATTGTAACCAATTAATCCAAGTCATTATTTACTAAGCATGATATTTATCATTTTCCTAAGTATAAAAGAGTTATATGGACCCATTTTTTATGTTCTCTGTTGGTGTAATTAAATATTATTAATTACACTATGCTTAAGCTTACTTAAGATAATGCATTTCATAGTAGTTTGCATTGTAGACACCTAGGAGTTTGCATCTTAGTTTAGCACATGGTGTAGGGGAAACTCCACTTTATGTGTGAGATCCACCTATAGTGCTCTTATCACATTATCACCCTCTCATTTTTGTACATGTTTGCACATACTTCATTGTATAATGGAGGACGATCCACCTTTGGTGGACACGTGATTCAAACTTCTATGAATGAAAGGTTATCATTTGCACATCTCCTAGTTATCATGCATTGCCTATATATTCAGGAACATCTACTTTGTATTCATCAATTGTATTCCATTGTTGATCATTATTGAATCAATCATTTGTCTATCTTTCTTGTGCAATCAATTGAGCTTCTAGATCTTGGCATTTTAATTCTTTTCCTTAGGAAAATTCTTACATGGTATCAGAGCCATAGAATGTTTCAATGCATTGTCATTGGAGATCCATTTTGCTTCAACTTTTGGAGAGCCATGATTTAGATCCATGGTATCAGTAGCTCATGAGAGTGTCTAGAGAAAGATTCGACCTTACCATTACGTCTGGGTGGCTATTTTGATGAACTTTGACTATAAATTTGCCTATCTTGGGCAAAAGTCAAATCTAAGGCAAAAAAAATTGTAAATCGATCCCTTGGTCCAATTTGCATAGCGATGGTACGGGTCCCAAAAATTTGTTTAAAAAAAGGAGTTCAAATTTTTTATTTTTTGAATTTGTCATTGTTTCTCTATAAAATTTTGAGGGGACCCCCTATATTTGTCAACATTTGTTTGTGCTGTCAGTGAACAAAGGTCAAATTACAGAGCTGACAAAGAGTTTTCCAAAATTGGTACGCAGAAGTCATATCAAGTAGGACCGAAGTGACCAAATCTCGATCCCACCCACCACTGCCAACTACATAAATTTTACAGCATTGGATCGACAATAATTTCAAAATACCCAGTGTTCACTATTTATTTTTATTCATAGGGATTTTCTTTATAAAATCTCGTAACACTACTCATGTGGGGAATGTGGGACAAATGAAGTCCTACTCCAAGATCATGCAGAACTCGGCGAGCTCTGAGCTCAACCAAGCCGCACTCTTCACTTATAGCTCCCTCCTACACATCACTCTAAGCTATAGGTCTCCTCACTATGCTAGGCGATACCTTTGGACCTCACCATGTGACACTACATTAGCACCACGCCAGCCTCACATGTAGACCATCTGCAGCTGTAGAGCCTCCCTCATTCCTCTTCTATGTTTGACATCCTGAGGGAGGTGGATTGAATTTATTCTTGTATTCATGACCATGTTGAACCCTTGTGAGATTGTACCCTTGGGGTGATCTGTTGTCTACTTGATTATGTGACATGCCTTGGACTTGAGATGTGAGGCAAGGTCCTATTATGTTTTGATATGACTAGCTAAGATGATCCTTTGATACTGTGATATTATTGTGAAGGATTTTATGTGATCCACTCAATTAGATTCAGCCTTCTTTTCATTACGAGAATACCACCATAGTTGTGCTTGGTATTTGGAGAGACCATGCCTCGGGTTGTCATAGAAATTCATTTATCCTTATAATGGACCTAGTATGTGAACTATTTATGGTAATGCATTATGGGTTTATATTCTATTGGATCAGATTGGATTTTTATGCACTCTATTTTCTCTCTTACTCATGTTGATGATTCTATGACACATTATGTTGCATTAGGGCTAATTGGTTAACTGGTTATTATAGAAATGCAGTTGAGTGTTTGATTTGTGTGTATTGATTTGGAATAAGGAAATTTTATTCATAATAGGATGAGTTGTGATTCTAATAAATGTTAGGTGCTTAAATTTTATTTGTATGTGAACATGAATTGATCAATTGAGTTGAGTCATGATTGAGTATGTAGTGATGTTCATTAAATCAGTAATAGGATAATGCAATTAAATATTAGATTGGTTAAATTAAATGATTAACATGACAATGTTATAATGAATTATTATTATATGCATTGTGGTTAGTGGAATTAGATTATTATTATGATGATGCAATTGGATTAAACTATATAGAAATGTGAATTGTGTTCTAAAGTAGAATTGATGTCAATTGGGTATTGTAGGATGATTTGACTCTCAATGTGCTTTAATGTGTACATGTGTTTTCATGAGGAAATTCATTTGCAAATATTGTTTTGGGTAATTGGTGAAGTATGTGAATGTAATTGCAAGAATATATGCTTGAATGTTGTCAATTATTTACATTGATTATATGTATGGTTTTCCTAGGACTACTGATATTTGGATTTAGTGTGCAGTAAATTTGAACATGAAAATAAAACGGGGAACCAAGGTTAGACGAAATCAGTGCAAAGCCAAGGCTGCATCTAATGAACAGATAAAACCTCATTATTTTTTATTTTAATTTGTAATCGTGATTTGTATGATTGTATTAGTTATAAATTGTAAATCATAATTATGTGATTATCCTAATGGTCTTGTCATGTGTGTGTGATGTGTAATTTTGTAGTGTCACTTGACACTTGTAAAATGTGTTGTGTTGGCATGACAAGACCCTGTAAGTAGGATGGAGTGTGAAACTTACCCTAAGTTTATCTTGTAGTGTTCCCATGTTGACCCCTTGGTTAGGAAGCCATTAATTGTGTCACATCCTGTGGAACTCGTATGTAAACTTCAAGAGGGTTTTTTGAGTGTTAAATGAGCCCCTAGAGTGTAGTTTGGGTCAATTTTAGCTACCCCACTTCGTGTACTATGGGTTGGGGGTTAGATTATGGTTTAAATATAGTGCATAATTCATTTATGACCCATCTAAAATGTCCCTAAATTCATGCGACACATTCCCTTTTCTTCACTCTTGGTCACCATCTCATTAAGAGGGGAGACAAGAATGGAGAAAAGGACCCTTCTTGAGCCATGCCTTCTTTATGAGAGTTGGTTAGGAGGTTGGTAGGGAGACTTTTAGTGGATTCTTGGAGAAACTTGGGGATTGTTCACCCACTCTCTATCTTCAGAGACCTGCTAGAATTAGTGGAAGATTTGGAAGATAGGAATTGGGATGAAAGGAAAGCTCTTCTACAACTCATTGCCATAATATTGGACTTAGGTTGGTGGATGCTCTCCATTATTGGTTCTCTTACTTTTTGAATATGCATAGATTTTGATGTATTGTAGTGCAAATTTGCATGTGTGCTTGCAATACAATTTTATGTTTGTCTTCTTGTTGTATTATGATTTTGTTTTGTTTTGTAAATTTGTGAATGAGAGTTCTCAAGGCACACTCACCCATTGGGAGGGAAGAGTAACCTTGGGGGTGAAGGGATTTTTGGACAACTCTTGAGTATAGAGTCTCTCCTCATGGAGGAGAGGGATAAAATATGAATAATGGGCTCCATGATGCCATATTTTGTTTGTGCATTTGGGGGCCATAAGAGAACTATTTTGGCTTGATGCCTTGGGGGTCATAAGGGTTGTAGATGTGCAAATGAAGAGACTTGTGATATTTTTTCTGAAGCCTTGGGAAGGCATTTTCGTTTCATGTTTACTTGGCATTCTCCTCATATGGTATTTGTTCCACCTTCACCCCATGTTTTGGGTCATTTTGAGACCCATTATGAAGCCTTGGAAGGGAGTTATTTGTTGATTTTGTTAAATTATTGTTGCTGGTTTTGTTTGGGTGTAATTTGTCTATCCTTAGTTCCCTAAGCTCGGTGGTGGTCTCTTAAAGGCCTAGGTTGGGAGGTGAGCTCCCATGGTCAGGTTAGAAAACTTTTATTGCAGGTTATGCATATGGATCAAAGGATAAGAATAATGTGTGGAAGGAAGCTTTCAAGTGTGTGTCTCAATGTGTGTTCAATTAAAAAAATTGTAATTTCAATGAGAAAGAAAAGAATATACCTACCACTATGTAATAGGAAGTTTAGGAAATTTGGCATTTTCTTGAAGGGTTAATTGATGATTATGAGATTTTGTACTAAAAGGAAGCTATTGTAATAATCAAAGTTATCATTTCAAGCATTGTTGTTTTATTTTGATTCAGAAAAAAATGGAGAAAAATAACTTTTACTTTAAGTCCAAGTAATTATTTACCTATGATTAAATTCTGTATGTGTTCCTATTTGCTTAGAATTCACTTTTTACTAAAAAATAGAGAAAGTATAAAACATGCTAATGTTTAAGTTAGAAACCTGAAAGTTGCAATATGTAATAAATGTTTTTGCAAGTTGGAAATGAATATATTTTACAAGTTTCTTATAGATATATTAAGATTTAGAAGAAATATGCATGTATGGATTTGTTCCTTTTACACTTGTATTTTCTTGTATATATATAAATCTAATTTCAAAATAGCATGTAGACATATTTTAATAAAAAAGAGAGAGGTATATGTTTCTAAAGTAATCATTTAAAAATATATATACATCCCCATTTTATATAATATACACTCATTTAGACAAAGATTATATATTTATGAATATAGCATTACAAGATGTCATTAGAATAATTTATATATACAATTCTTTATATCTACATATATATATATTATTGAAAGAAAAATCTCCATGTAAATATACAAATATAAATGTGCACACACACATATATTTGTGTAGACACCCTAAAATGGACATACTTGCGACCTTACATTACAAACACTAATTTTCATCTATTAATTAATAGTTTTAATTAATCATTTATTTCTTCTAATTTCATTCCCTAAATCATCTAATCAAATCCCCAAAATTAATTAAATAATTGATTTTATTTAATTGATTGACCTTAATTGATTAATCTTCATTAATTGAATAAATTCAATTTCCTAAAGTTTAAATTTAAATATTTAAACTTATTAATTAATTCTTCTAATTAAATTAATTTAATTTCATTCAATAATTCAATTCTAAACTAGAAAGAATTCAATTATCTTACATGTTGAATACTTAAATTTTAAAAAATGACTTAAATATTCAATTAAATCCTTTCTTTAGTTCAAAAAAGAGAACTCTTGATCAGATCTCTAATTGCATGAATTACTCCACCTACCTCTTCAGTTCAAAAAGGTAACTCCAAATTACCTCTTCAGTTCAAAAGGTAACTCATAATCAGTTGTTCAGTTAACCAAACTTTATCTCCTCTCTCTAATTTGAGGAGGTGGAGTTTACTGATGGCTTCTCCACTTCCCTTTGATCTCAATCGTTCATCCTCTAATCTCTAGGATTGATCTCAACCATTCATATCATTTCCATATTCTATAAAATCAACCCTTCATAACCATCTAAAGGATCTTGGATTTCAAGCTTACATGCATCCTTACTCTGTCATATTGGTTCAGGCATCAAGCCTTCTTGCGATCGTATATCCAGGATTTCAAGCTTTTATGCACCCTTACTCCATCAGATTGGTTCAAGCATCAAGCCTTCTTGTGATTATACATCGAGGATTTCAAGCTTTCGTGCACCATTACTCTGTCAGATTGGTTCAAGCATCAAGCCTTCTTGCGATCAAAGCATTCAATATCATATTCTCAATGCTCCCAAGTCATAGACGCTGCCCACACCAATACTGAGCACCGCATAAACAACGTTTCAAAAGGAGTAGAGAGAGACAATAGAAGATTTGAGCTTTGTTTGTGTGAATTCATTTGTATTCCTCCTTTAATACTTGTCATTTTATTGTTTGTAGTTTCATTCTTAGTATTAATTGATTGATTTCCCCCATTGTAAATCGGTGCTACTAATCCCCCTCGTTAATTTGAGATTGTTGAGATAGGATTCGAACCCGCGACATTTTGGTGAACCCGACATGAATCAAACAGCCCAAATATCACTTGCAGATGAAAAACAAGACCTTTTGGCCTCGTTCGTACGACTGCAAATTTTTTTATTTTTTATTTTTGATATCCTTGTAATTTCACAATTGCTGGTATTTTATCGCAATTGATGAAAATCTGCCTCAATTGACTGGTTTAATGTCGCAATTAATTTGAGGGTTTCGCAATTCTTTTCTGTCATTATTCATTTCTCTATTTTCTTGCACAGTGTTGCAATTGCCTGATCTATGCCAAAATTGACACCAGTTTGCTGCAATTGAGAAGAGTTTACCGCAATTGACTGATCTGTGCCATAATCGCCAGCATCTTGCCGCAATAAAACGTGCTTTACCGCAATCGAAAGAAGTTAGCCGCATCTGACAGAGCTTTTTTGTGATTGACATAAAATTACCACAATCAATAGAATTATTTCTTATCTAATTCAAATTCAATGTTTTCTATTAAATTCTGATTATTTTCTCAGTTTCTGTGCAGGATTGACCAATGACTAATGGCCAAGAGGTTAATCAGACGCATCCCAGGTGATAGATCACTAAGAGTTTCCATAAGAAGGACCACTAACTATCGCATGCAACAAAGAGCCATCTTGGCCATTGCAACAGAAGATCAAATTGAATCCTACAACAGATATCTTGATTCTATCAAATGTTTCACAGCTAAGTACAAGGTCACAATTAGTCTTAATGGTCTTAAAAATTCTGAAGTTGTTGGATATTCTTCAATTCTTAATTAGATAACTTCGGTACTAATCACTTTTTTGACACCTTGTGGAAAGGAAACAGTTAAAAAAGCAAACATAAAATTCATTCATTTGTGTTTTAGAGCTTAAAATGAATATTGTATGCAAACATCTTGAATCTCACATTTCAAAATTGGTGCTTAAAATTGACATGGTGGTTGAGAATTGAACAAAGGCAAACAATCTTTCAAATTTGGTGCATTAAAATTGAACAATCAAATCATCATCTACTTCGGGCTTAAAATTAAACATTCATGCTTGTATGGGTGATTAGCTTAGTTCACAATTCAAATTTTGGGTTTTAATCGATTAACCTTGTGTCTTGAGTCCTTGGTGTGCTTGCACAATCTATTAGATTTAAAACCTTTATACTTTTTAGAAAGGCATGTCTGGGGAATGTGCTTCTTCCTCTAAGAATGACCTTAAACCTTTAATCCTTCTGATTGGTATATAAACAAGACACAAACCAAAGTTTTGTTTTATATCTAGCCAAGCTCGGGCAAGGCGTGTTGATGATAGCCTAGATTAGGTGAATATACCTAAGTCACCACCATGGTCAACTAGGCTCTTAAGTGAGTCACACATATACAAACCGATTGGAGAGATGCCACAGACCCTACTACAACCTTGTTAAAATAGAGGCCAACCCGATTCTCCTCTGAACAAATACCTTATTATAGTGCAAGGGGTTGCGAAATTCCCCCCCAAGATTCCTAACATATGTGTTCTAGGGCATTGTGTTAGTGAAAGAGATCTTCACTAGCATGAAAACAATATCTGGCAATGGCAAAAACATGGGTGCCTATGTCATGGACCTTCATGTCCTAGTAGTGTGACACTTGCTATGTGAGCTAACAAACGTTCAAGCATTGGGCCTATAACATTATATTTTGAAGCCAAATTTTGACCTAGATTAATCTATTTTTCCTTGTCTCAAAACCCATGCTAGATTACAAAAGAAATTGTCTATTGTGCTTGTTCTATGATCAATTTCCAAAAACACAAAACCAACATCAAAAAATCTCAAAATGAGTCCAACGTGTTTAAGTCTAGGCTGTCAACATCAAACCTATTATGCAATCAGAATTCTTGTTCCAGAAAGCAATTTGATCAGACAGATAAGCCAATTTGAGATCTTTTTTCAAACTATCTCTCTTTTACCGCAATTGCTTGCAGCTTGCCACAATTGACAAAATTATACCGCAATTGACCCATTTATGCCACACTAGACCCTTTAGTTACTACAATCGGTGATTGATTACCATAGTTGACTTATCACTTTACCACAATTGGTGGAAGTTTGCCGCACTTTGGAAGGAACTTTGAACAACTTGTTTTTACCTAAAAACCTTGGAAAGATTCCCCATTTTGTGTATAAGATCAATGTCTATCCCTGAAAAATGTGAAAAATAATGTGTGAATCTCTAAACATTAAAGATCACTCATTCTTTGAAAGCACAATTATTGTCTAAACATTGTTACTTCAAAAGTTCAGACTCAATTATCTTGATCTCGTTATCTCAAAATCATCAAATCTCTATATGGGACTTTGTCCCAGACAATAGTCAAAGAATCCTATTCTTACATCATCAAGTCTTTGAGATCAAGATAAATCAACATTTGTACCTAGAATTACCCTTGTCTAAACATAACTTAGACTCTCTTTGAAAGGTTATCCTTTTTTGTTTACTTTATATCACTTGTTTTAGTCAAAAATTATGGACAACACTATGTCTCACACACCTTATGGAGGGCCTTACACTAGGTCAGAGGCTAAGACTCAAACTGACGAGTCCTATATCAATTGATTCCCCCCATGGGAACAAGAGTGAGAGGATGAACCTTTTAGAAACACTAGTCCTTCTCATTTCATTGATAATCCCCGTAGACCAACACTATTCCATGATGTCACAGAGGAGGAGCTCGAAGACATAGAGAAAGAAACCTATTTTGCACAAGTTGTTGACATTGTTGTAGAGAGAAATCCCCAACGATTCTTGTCCATGTTGATTAAGAAGGGATTCAAAATCCCTGCTAAATTTAATGTGTCAACAATATGGCCCGAGAACTCTCTTGCAGGTCAAAACACCACTCGACCCTCTCAAACAAAACCTATGATATCCCAAATCTTTCCATCTTTGACAACAACGACATCAGTGTAGACTATTTCAAAATAGAGTAGCTCTACAAATCAAGCTATCACATCATCCACACAAAGCACGATAGGATCCCAACTAAGTGCACCCATGGGTACTAGTGTACCTCAAGCCTTGGCCTCATGGATTTTTTCATCAAGATCTCATGTTATGTCCTCAGTACCGCAAACAAGCAATAACCCTTTTGCAACTTTTTCATTACTACAATCAATCCTTGTTAGCCTTGGGCTCAATAGCTTGCTCCCATAGGGATCCATCTCCATGGGTCCAACTTTCAGTCAATGTCCACCCAAGGTTACACATTTTCTTCTAGAGGGATTACAACAACCCCATAAGAAACAACCCCAGCAACAACAACAACCCCCAAAACAAACACATCAGAATCAATCTTGGGCCAATCAAATGCCCCAGTATCAAAATCACATGTTGGGGAACCAATATAAATTCCCAAGGGCTAGATCATATGTCCCAACTCAAGGGACATAGAGGCACAACCTCATAACTACCACAACATAGAGGTTCAATGCTGCCAATATTCCTCAATCTCGGACATAGATGTTAATCAAGCAAGTGCAAAGTCTTCAAACCCAAATGATGGACATGCAGAATCAAGGACACACCAAATCCTACACCACAGAGGATTTGTACCCATACCCCTTTGATCATTCATTGCACATGTATCTAGTTCCCACTCATTTCTTGGTACCCATGTTTGACAAATACAAAGGCATCACCAACCCTGTAGAACATATCAGAGAGTTCTTTGCTAGTTGCATCGAGATCATGCATGAAAAAAAATACCTAATGCAATTGTTCCTACAAAGTCTAGCTGGACCAGCAATGGAATGGTTCTTACACTTACCTGATGGCATTTTGTCTTGGGGAGAGTTGGCCGAAAAAATCATTACTCACTTTCAGCACAATATCGAACGCAAGGTCAGCATCAAGGACCTCTGCGACATTAAACAAAAAGTTGGAGAATCCTTTGTGAAATTCTTATAAATGTGGAGGAACACTATGGATAGAATAACCTATGATGTGCCTAAGAAAGACCTCATAGTCATGTTCGTTGACAATTTGATCCTTGATATGTCATTTACCACATAATTGCAGCTGGCCCCTAACTTCAAGCAACTTATCAAATGAGGATTTTTTTGTGAGCAAAACTTGGTCAAAAGAGGTATCCTTGCAGATCCTACCTAGAAAAACACAAACAAAACAAAACTACAATGGATAAAGCCAAGTGGTGGAACACAAACAAAAATGTCACCAATGATGGTGTCATTGATGTAGAGATGGTCAACTATGCTCAACTAAAGGTGTCACTACAAGGAGAAAATACAGCTAACCAAAAACCCATGGTGCTCACTCAGAACCAACCGCCCTTGTCCAAGCAACAATGGTGTCAAAAAATCAACCACCCTCACAACACCCACAATAGTTTCTATTTCCTAAACGAGACTACACACCATTGGGGGAGTCGATAGAATCAACCTTAAGAAAGCTTATACAATCCAATCCTACCACTTTGCCTGAAATCAGAGAATACAAATATGGTGTTGTAAAAACATAATTGTAGAGTGATAATGAATTTTGCAAATTTCATCTGGGATAGGGACACAAGACACACAACTGCTAATCGATTGAAAAATGCCATTCAAGATCTGATTTATAGAGGGGTTATCAATGTCACCAATGCCCAATCAAAAGGCACCACTGATCATACAATCTTCAATGACACATTCCATGATCACAATAAAGGGAAATCATCTAGGTCTAGTGGACAGTCAAAACAAGTAAACTACACCTATGCTAATGCAGATAACACCATCAACTACATCAACCCTTTAGAAATTCGTATGGCTACTATTACTATCAGAGACCCAGGTGCTAAATGTGTTGTCACCACACGTCGTACAAAATTTATCTTCCAAGGAGTGCCTTCTACATATGTAATACAAGCTAACTCTCTAATAACCTTTGATCCATAGACCAACCTTATGGATTCGCTAAAGCACACGCCTGCCCAGATATCTATGTTTGACCTTTTGCACATATCCTCACAGCACAAGAAAGCCCTCGACCAAGCACTCCAAAATACAGATGTCCCAAGGGACATAACCTTGAAAAGCTTCCAAACCATGGTGAACCACATAGCTTCCAACAAGCATGCAACCTTTACGAACCATGATGTGTCACCGCACAAGCCTCTACATAACGATCCCTTGCACTTGCTCATCCAAGTTCACAAACATGTGATCTGTAGATTCCTCATTAATGGTGGAGCTAGATTAAACATATGTACTTTGAAAGTAATCAAACACTTGGGCTATTCTAAATCCAAAATTTATGTCATGAGGAGAATCAATATTAGGGCCTACAATGAAGAAAAAATGTCTTCCAAAGGTATCGTCATACTACAGTCGAAATAGGCCCAGTCGTTAAGAACACCCTATTATAAATCCTAGACCTAGAGTTGGGATACAACATGTTACTCGAAAGACCATGGATCCATGAGTTGAAAGTTGTACCCTCCACATATCATCAGTGCATCAAGTTCCCATATCAAGTGGCATAAATTATCATTCAAGGAGATCCAAACCCCTTCCAATACTGTAATGCCATAAAAAGAAGTACTGCCAATCAAGTGCCTTCAAACTAGGAGGCAAGCATTCCTTCCACCTCAAATTCTATTCCCAAGGATGTAACAAGAAGAGCAAGGAAGATATCCATTACCAAAAAAGGATGTGGTGAGTATAGCTATGAGGAAGATTTTACCATCACCAACATGACTGAAAGCCCAAGGTCATACGACATGCCACAACCAGTGACAACACCTGAAACCCTAGAACCTGTTCTGTTTATATGTCCACCCACCGCATTTTTCAAGTGGGGAGACATTGTGAAAGAGAACCCTTTTATCTGGATATAAACACATGGTTGTATCAAGACCCACAAGACACACTTCGAGAACACATACCCATGTGAACATACGGAGCCGACTTCACAATGATGCAAAAGTTTGGGTATGATGGAACAAATGGTCTGGGGGCAAGACACCAAGGTCTAATGGAACTATCTTTACCACCAACCAAGAGAAATAAGAGAGGGTTAGGCTATGGCAAAAACATAACCAATTTTACCAACTAAGACACCCATTGATCAAGAACAAGTGGTAGAGTAACAACGGGGGAAAAACTCAGAACATGCCTTGATCAACAATATACTCCAACAGTTATTGCCATCTGAAGTGGGAACCTCTTACTCCCAATTAAACCCTGACCAAGCTATCTAAGATAATGAGGAAATTGAGACATTCGATGAGCGTTCTAGTGCAAATGATTCCCATGAGTGTTGATGACATTATTTTTCCATTAGTATGCAAAGAACACTTTCGATAATCATACACCAAAAGATAGGATAAGAGCAAACCGATAGAATATTTAAAGGGTAAACCGAAGACACAATGCAAAGTGAAACCAAAATTACTAAGAGGAAATCAACAAGCAAAACTGAAAGAGAAGAAATAGAGGAACCCAACAAAGCAAGGGAACCCAACGGAGAGGTCAATCAAAGGATCACCAAAAGACAGGTAAACTAATTTCTATGTAGACCGAGCATTAGACACTGAAAGTCAGTTACATCCCGCAAAAAGTGGATATGACTTCCACGTCAGATAAAACATTCATATTCTATTTATAGAGTCTTGATTTGTTTTAAAACCATTACTTAAGGGACAAGAAACATTATTGTAAGTGTTTTAATCAGTCTAACTAATTTAAAACACATAGACTAAAAGATCAAGGTCAAGTTGTAAACCTATGATCATAGAGTTAATATTGTTTTACGTGAAACTTAATTAGGTCAATCTATCTTATAAATAGATGTTATAATAATTCACTATCATGGATGAGAGGATGAATATATCCTACTAGCACATCTATGGATTAGATTGAAAGCTTCAAGAACTAGAAAAACAAAAGGTGAATTTGGTTATCAAGAACCAAGAACAAAGACTACCGAGAAACAGAGGTATTCTTCAATCACTTTAGTTGATACACTTATACATGTAATCTTGAATGGATCTGTAATTAGAAATAGGAGATTTCATACACTCAAGTCACAGTGTAATTTTCTTACATTCTAACAAGTGAAGAAAAGTGTAAAAATCCTTTCAAAGAAGGTGGATTTAACAATCCAATTGTAAATATCTTAATCGAGTGCACACTAAACAGTGTTGCTAAAGCTCTTAAAATAGAGTAGACTTTAGCAGGTCTCCACAGATACTCCTAACAAGGTAGATCATCAGAAGTGATCAAATTGTAAGCCTTAACCAGCCCCTTCCAATTTGCAGATAGTGAAGAATTTGTGGGTGCCATCCCCACTGCAATTTTTACTTCCTAACAGGAGTTTTTTGTGTTATCATATCTTGTGTTATGTGTCAATTACTTTCACGAATATCTCTATGAATGTTCACATGTTTTATTAAGTTAAAAGAATTGATATATCTTACATCAAGATAATATATAATAGATGGTTGGATAATCAATTGATTACATACAGGTTAAAAGATAAAAGAGATAAAAGTTTTAGAGGTACTGATTCACCCCTCCCCTCCTAGTACACACTTCCCATTAATTCCAACAATTGGTATCAGAGCTAAGTCTCTTATCAAGAAAGCTCAAAGGCTTAAGAGAAAAGATCATACAATGGAGAAGTACAGACTTGACAAGAGTATTGAGAATCAGAAGCTAGAAATTCAGATCATCTATGAGCAGTATAAAGAAGCTAGAATCAAGATGAGATAGTTGTTATATGAAAGAAAGATTATGGCATCTCGCTGTAATGAGACAAATTACCATGAGGAAGAGATACCAGATTTCTTTGAGTCTTGATGATCAACTACTAGAAAAACATCAGACACATCAGGAGAAAGCATCACAAACTTAAATGAAATCAACCAACATCTGGCTGGACAAGTGAAATCTCTACAAATCGGTCAAGAGACACAGATGGTAAGAATGATTGATTTCATGAACAATGCTAGACAAGTTGAGCAAGAAAGAACACTAGCCATTGATGATAGAAGGAAGATTATTGAAAAGCTGAAACAAAAACTCAAAATTCAGCAGCATCATAATGAAATTATCAAGAAAGATAAAGAAAATGATAAAAGAATGGAAGATTTTCTTGATGGACAACGAAGAATCAACAACAACATCGGTCTAGGCTATTCTGAGAATGGAGAATCACCCAATCAAGATGATCCAAAGAATATCTATGCAAATCCAAGACCAAGAAAGCTGACATACAATCACTGTGGAAAGAAAGGCCACACATCAAATGTATGCAGGAGCAAAATGAAAGGTATTCCTAAATCCACATCTTCATTCATAGGATTTTGTTATAAATGTAACAAGAAAGGACATAAAGCATATGAAAGTCTGAGATGAAACAACCAAATAAGGAAACCTACATGGACAAATATTGTCCTGCTTGCAAAATGAATGGGCACACAACTCTTGAATGCTGGAAGAAGAAAAAGCAAGCTTGGAAGCCTAAAGATCAAGAAACTGCCTATCAACCAAAAAAAATTGGTAACTAGTATGTATGGGATTACAACACATGGACAAATTATACAACATGTGGAAGATTTGGTCACATTTTTACAAACTATATGAGATAGTGGACAATAAAATCTAGAGGCTGGACTAACCCCAGAATAACATGCTTACACTATCATAAAGTTGGTCATCTCAAGAAAGACTACAGAGACCAAATGACGGAGACCGTCACTTTCCCCAATGGAAATACCATTGAAGACATCTAGAAGATGAGAAATAAAATGTGGAGGAGAGCTACAAACAATGATGAAGCTAAACCGAGCAATGAAATTGGTGACATCCTATTCAATGGATCTGGTGATATCACTACCCCTACCTAAGCAGAACAAGTAAGTATGGAACTGCATTACACTAAGTAGTATTTTACATCAGTTCTATAATATGTTGATGAAATGGCAAATTAGCATAAGTAAAGATGCATCATGATATTACTTGTTAAAATCTATGGAAAATTCCATGAGGTAATACATACCAAAATCCATCGGTATACACTCAAAGTTGAACTGCCTACACTTACCAAAAATTGTTGGTTAACATGTAAAAGCTAAAGTTGCTAGTGTAAACCAAAAATTGTCGGTAATCAAGCAAGTTGAAAAAGTCATCTTCTCTAAAACACTGAAACCCATCAGTAAAAGTAAGAAGTTAAACAAATACCCTAAAGCACCATGTTGTCATTGAAAAGAGAAGTTAGTGTTTAACTTGATGAATCCGTGTTCACACACCGTGGAGTGGTTGAGCATTAATGACTCAAATTAGGGCAAACATCTATAAAAAGGTGACAAAAGGGTTTCATTTCTCACTTGCAACTTGAGTGAACGACCAGAGTGAAAATAGAGTGAGAAGAGACAACATTGTAGAGAAAATCCAATCCATTACAAGGCACTGCAAGTAGATCAATCATAGCTACAAAGGTTGAAGTGAGTACTAAGCATAACCGAGAACTATGTTCATCTTTTATGAAAAGCCCTAAATGTCTGAAACAATGGCCTCGACTTCAAGAACCACTAAAATGAAGAGCATCAAGAAGGATAAGGTCAAACTTAGCAAGAACTCTACCTATGTGGAACCCCATTACAACCCGACAATGCTGGAGCATTCTCGCGAATACCAGCTAGGGTTTTGCTTGTTGAAGACGTGCGAGCATACATTCACTGCAAAATTGCAGAAATTAGCGACCTGGAGGTTGAACAAGATTTTAAGAAGCTATGTAATGATGATGGATCTATTAAAGATGAGCACAAGCACATAGAAGTGAAAGGGCTCATAAATTCCCTATTGTTCCCAAAGGTATTCAAGACCAAGTGGATTCGGTTAGTATTGAGAAGAATTCACAACCACAAGCTATGGATGGATGAGCCTAAAATGATAACCTAATATGTTATTCATGCAGTCACTAGTTATCTAATAACCAATAAGGTAAAAGCATTGAAGCACCCACCCGAGGCTAAAATTGAAAAGAGTACAGGAGCTAAGTGTGATGGAAGAGGACTTAAGGTATCGACTATCATAGATGATGAACTAAATTTTGGAGCATGTGTCCTAGGCTACAAATTCTTTCAAGCTAGTAGGATGAACAACATAGCATCTAGAGCAGTGGATACAACATATAAGATTGTAAAGAAAGGAACTCATTTTGATCTGTCAGAACTTCTACTCAACCAGTTAGAAGAAAAATTAAAGACAATAAGAAATGCAAAGACAAATTCATGTAAGTTTTGCTCACTTATCATGTGCATTTTATTTTACTTCCAAGAATCTTTTCCATCAGTTGGAGATGTAAAATGGGATATAACTAGACCAATCACCATACAGATCAGTGAGTATATAACATCACTGGGAGACAATAGATCAGTGAGTATATAACATCACTGGGAGACAATTTTGAGACAAATATAGATGAGTACTTTACTAGATTCAAGGAGCTAATGCAGAAAAGTGTAAGGATCCTAGAGAAACTAATTGAGAAATTCAAGAATGATATATGTTTCATGGTTGACATCACACATATACCAAACCTATTGTACCAAGGATAGCATGGCTATAACCACTAGATTATGAGGCAAACATAGATCAAGCATCCAATGCAATCAATGCATTGATAAATGAGCCCTTAGACAAAACATAACCAAAATTTGACACTTATGAAGAAGTCAAAGAAAGAATCAAAACTAGCTTGGTTGTGAAGAAAATAGATAGGAAGAAAGATAAAATGGTAAAGAACTTGAATAAAAGGTTGTCAGTTACAGAGGAAGAAACTGAACACATAGAAGAAATCGAGGGACAATCACCTGTCGGTGAGGCTGAATAGGAAAGTGACTATGAGTCTATAGAGTTAGATGCTCCATTACCAACACCAGCTAAGAAGCCTAGAACCATAGCTTCTTCAAGGATTAGAATTCAAACAGCTAAGGACAAAAGTCCTTCACCATTGAAGAAAGGTCAAGTAAGGACCTACAAGAGGAAAAATGAAATACAGAAAAAAGGGCCAACAAAAAGAAGAAAGTTCATTAGAACGAAAGAGGAAATTGAGGACACAGAATAGGATGAATGTGTTTAAGAGGAAAAGAACAAGATACCGGAAATAGTTGATGAGGTATGTATCTCAATTATCAATACAGGTTCAATAAATACAAGGAAGGTAAAGCAATGGTTACATTGGATCCCTTGGATCAAAATAAGATTGAAGAGTCAACCATCAAGATGATGTGCATATACAAATACCTCCCAATCCAAATAGCACAGTATGCCCAAAGAGCTTCAAGATAGGCTATCGGCAAGATGAAATTCTGCCTTGCACTCTAAGAAAGAAAGCAGGGAAGGAGCCCTAGTATTAGTCATGCCTCCCAAATCAAAAATGGAGGAGATCAAAGAAATGATGAAGGCTCATTCCAAAAGGATCTCACCAAAGATGAGAGCCTACCAAGTTCTTAAAGGACATCTACTAGATTTAGACCAAAAGAGTGAAGCCAAATAGAGGAAAATACTTAATATTCCTAAAAAGGACACAAGTCCCGAGCCATAAAGAGCTCTAACTGAGAATCAAGAAACCAAGGATGATCAAGCTACTGAGAGCATAGAACCAATTATCATCACAGATGTTGAATTGGACAAAGAGGAACTGTACACGACATGCAACAAGGATATGGATGTTGTAGATGAGACATGGTCAAACACCACTATGGACAACATTGTGGACAATACAATCATTGACATAACCAATGATCCAACAGAATAAATACAAAAAGATGAATATGTCATTGTTGACAAGGACGATACCGACAAATAGGACACTACAATTGACACTTCACAGGTGAACATACTAGGCAACATGCCAATATTGATGCAAGCCATCAATATACTTCAAGAAAAAGACAAATCACCTAACAAATATTCAAGCATTCCCAAGGATGCAGGGGATGAAGGAAAGAAATACAACACCGATGACCATAATTTTATCAAAGACACTCAAATTGTAATCGATACTGACAAGGCTACAAAAGGAGATTCAAAGAAAATAAATGGAGAAACTACTGAGAAGGATGCATAGACAAAGGAAGATGAAGTACATAAGGATATCAATGAAGGAGCTAAAACAAAAAATGACCCTCCTAAGGAAATCAAAAAGGTTGCTACAGATAACGTCAAGGTTGATGTGGAGATGTCCACTCAAAACCAACAAGTTGATACCGAGGCACAATAGAAAAATGAGGCAACACCCTCAATCACTTCATCCATCACAACAGACAAAGCTGAGAAATTGTCTATGGTTCTACATTCAAGTGAAACTCAGAAGAAGAATAAGAAATCCAAAAAGACTAAGTTGGAAGTCACTCTAGATGAGATAATTGAGATACCCAAATGTGACCCAACTACACTAGACTATGAAGCACTAAAAGAGTACGATGAAATATGCAAAGGAAGGCACTACAGGAGAAGCTAAGAAAGGAGCACAAAGACTCCATGGTACTAGAGACAACTAGAGACATCTTGAATCAGATTGTACCCAATGTTGATGTTGATCACAATAAACCTATCTTTGATCAACTAGCCACTCTCACCAAGGCCATCACAACGTAGAACATTGATGTAGAAAGGGAAATTGAGGAGAGAGCATAGCAGAAACATCAACACAAAATTATTGAAAGATCATCCAAGAAGTGGCAGAAAACAAGGTAAAGCTTTCAAAATTAGTAAGTGAATTAGATACAATAATTGTTGAAGCTATTTCCTTGATACAAAAATTGAGCACACTTGACAAATCCACTAAGGAGCATAGTGATAAAATAGAAAAGTTAGATTTTGATCTAGCTACTAGTGCTAAAGGCTTAACCACTAATGACAATGCAATAAAGTTGCATTATGAGAAAATTGTTGAGATAAAAATGTTAAGATAGGAACTGTGGGAAGCAGAAACACAATTTAGGGAAGAGGTTACCGATCTCCAAGCTCAACTTCTACCAAGTCTTACACTGCTTCAGCAACATATCAGTTTAGCAAGGCAATTGATAGCCACCCCCGAGATGTCTGTAGCAGACAACATCTACGATATGCATGCAAGGATCACACTCAAGAACATAGCTCTAGATAACCTAAAGAAAAAATGGGAGAAGATGATGGAGGACATGAAGTCCTCACACTCTCATATTTTTTATAAGCTATAGGTATACACCTTTTCCCTTAATACCAAAAAAGGGGGAAAATAATGATATGTATAGATGGGAAACTATACAGTACAAAAAGAGGAGTATAATGATATGATATGATATATACAACACAAGGTGAAAAATAAAAAAGTATCATGTGCATACACTTGTACTATACCAGCATATCATAGCAGGTTTCATGAAATGACTAAGGAATATATATGGTGTACATACTAAACATTTTGTTAGTATTTTGCACATATCAGTTTTTGATACTAATGTCAAAGGGGGAGATTGATGACATTATTTTTCCATTAGTATACAAAGAACACTTTCGGTAATCATACTCTGAAAGATGGGATAAGAGAAAATCGAAAGAAAAGTTCAAAGGGTAAACCAAAGACACAATGCAAAGCAAAACTGAAAGTGCTAAGAGGAACCCAATAGGAACAACCTGATAGAGGAACCCGACAAGCAAAGCACGAGCAAAATTGAAAGAGAAGAAATAAAGGAACATGAAAGAGCAAGGGAACCTGATGGACAAGTCAATCAAAGGATCACCAAAAGATAGGTAAATTGATTTCTATGCAGACCAAGCATCAGACACTAAAAGTTAGTTACAACCCGCAAAAAGTGGATCTGACTTCCATGTCAAATAAAACATTCATACTCTATTTATAAAGTCTTTATTTGTTTTAAAACCATTACTTAAGGGACAAGAAACATTATTGTAAGTGTTTTAATCAGTCTAACTAATTTAAAACACATAGACTAAAAGATCAAGGTCAAGTTGTAAACATATGATCATAGAGTTAATATTATTTTTTGTGAAACTTAATTAGGTCAATATATCTTATAAATAGAGGTTGTAATCATTCACTATCATAGATGAGAGGATGAATATATCCTACGAGCACATATACGGATCAGACTAAAAGTTTTAAGAGCCAAAACAACAAAAGGTGATTTAGTTATCAAGAACCAAGAATAGAGGCTAGCGAGCAATAGAGGTATTATTCAATCACATTAGGTGATACACCTATACATGTAATCTTGAATGGATCTGTAATCAACAATAGGATATTGTATACACTCAGGTCAAAGTGTAATTTGGTTACATTCTAACAAGTGAAGTAAAGTGTAAAAATCCTTTCAAGGAAGGTGGATTTAACAATCCAATCGTAAATCTCTTAACTGAGTGCACACTAAACAATGTTTCTAAAGCTCTTAACAGAGTAGACTTTAACAGGTCTCCACAGATACTCCTAACAGGGTAGATCATTAGAAGTGATCAAATTGTAAGCCTTAACTGACCCCTTCCAATCTGCAGATAGTGAAGAATTTGTTGGTGCCATCCCCACCGCAGTTTTTACTTCCTAACAGGAGTTTTCTGTGTTATCATATAGTGTGTTATGTGTCAATTACTTTCATGAATGTTTCTATGAATGTTCACATGTTTGATTAAGTTAAAAGAATTGATATATCTTACATCAAGATAGTATATTAGAACATATGGTTGGATAATCAATTGATTACATATAGGTTAAAAAATAAAAGAAATAAAAGTTTTAGAGGTACTAATTCACCCCTGCCCTCTCAGTACACACTTCCCATTAATTTTAATAGAGTACAAGTGGAGATCCCTCCTAAATTCTTGAACCATCCATCCTATACTATTCCCCTTAGATAGTCAACACTATACACCTTGAGAGTATGTTCAACCAAATAACCATAGAGGAACAGCCATGTATTGATAAGCATATCGATAAAAATTACTTAGGTGGTGTTTCCACATCACATTCATGGTTCATTGGAGCTATCACTATTGTCCCATTTAACCAAGCAGAGTCATCCCCCCATGAGGACCTTTGTCTAGTGCACCTTGAACTGATAGAATGGGATCAACAAGGACAACCTGATATATATCTCCTTGAAAATGATGAGGCTATCGCAGACTTGATGGGACTCAGAGAAGGCATGCCATCAAGGGACCACAAAGAAAGTTTCTCAATTGACCTTGATAGATCAACTTATTTTTGTGAAGAATTTTGTCTTTCCAGTCAAAAAAGTAAAAGAAAAAGAAAAAAAGAACAATCAATAAGTGAAAACCGCAAGGCACTTTTTGACTCAAAAAATGACAAAAAGACAATAAAATACGTATCTTCTAGTGAAAACCTGATTGAGGCACTAGAGGATGGAAAGTATGACCTCCTCCCCTTGACAAAGGCAAAGTCAACATTACTAGCTGAGGCGACAAAAGAAGTCAACCTAGGTGATGAAAAGAACCCAAAGAATATCTACTTGGAAAAATCACTTACTTTAGAGAAATGAGAGAAGTTCATTAACTTCTTCAAAGAAAGGCAAGTCAAATTTGCATGGTCCTACTCAGATATGCCAGGCCTAGATTCGGCGCTTGTGTTGCATCACTTACCGCTGTTACCAAATGCTAAACATGTCAAGCAAAATTTGTGAAAGATTGTTAGAAATGAAAAGAAATAAGTAAAAAATAAGTTTGTGTTTGCTCTTAGAATTGCTTAATTCATGGTATGAGTTTCACTTTAACTATATAAGGTGACGCGAGTACCATATCTTGGGGCACTCCATATAGGAGACTCTTGTTTGAAATGTTGTTTTGACCCATCTTGATCTTCTTCCTCATGGCAATGATGTGCTTGTCCATGATGGATTTCTTATTTGAAGGAAATATGTTGTTTCTCCTCATAAACTTCTCTTTGATCTACATCTATAATCATGCTTGGCATATTTAGAATCTCAAGTTGACCTAGTGCCTATGGCACATGTGTTATCTTTGTCTCTCTTATATTTCTTTGATCAATATACTAATGTGATAATGTTCTGTATACTTTATTGTTTAGATCATGAGTTATGCAGGTTCTGGATTTGCTACCCATTTACTTGCAGTGAGATGACTCATTAGTGGACTATCTATATCCATGTGATTGACACAATGTTGATGCAGGTTTCATTAGTTGGCCTTGTCTGTGGTCATTTGTGCATTAGTA
>MU227423.1:1651032-1667852 GCA_018584345.1 Thuja plicata
TGTCTCTTTACATTATGTATATATATGTTTTTGAGTGGCTTTCACACCTCTTTAGGGTGAAAAGACATAACCCTTATTACAAATTATTTTGAAAAAACAATAAACTAACTAAAAAATAACTACCTAAGTTTCGGATTTGGCTTTGGCAAAAAATCCAAAACACCTCATGAAAAGCTAATATTTCTTCTGGAGATTGGAAATTTGATTTCCCGATCTGGGTCATTTTAAGATTTTTAGAACTCGATCATCTTTATCCTTTGTCGGTATTATCTTTGTAGAAGGTCAAAATTCTAGCATTTTCTGAAGGCTTCGATTAGGCAGTTCTATTTATTTGTGTCATAAATCTTCCTTCTTTTGATTATTTTAGTATGGCTAAAAGTTCTTCTTGATAATGGATTGGGACTTCAAAATTCTCAAAAGTTAGGGTACCAATAGCGGCTCTTTATGGGGACATATGCTCTCTGTGAGCATAACGAGATTCCAGCTATCTCTGGAGAAGCATACCAAGTATCCACACTTAATCTGATGCAAAGTGAAATTGGGTGGCATCAGGCCCCCAAAAAATGAACCCTACTTTCCTCTATCAAACACATAATTCTGATCATGTAATACTTTGGATCTCCCTAATATGATGCCACCATTCTCATGGACAATATTCATTTCTTTATTAACACACTTTGACTTTTGTTTACTCTTAGAGAAGTCAACAGGTGCAATGTAGTCCTTGTTAAATATAATATACCCATGCATTTGATCAACCCTACAATTAACTAGATTAATCTCTTCTATGTGGATGCCTTTACGTACACAATCTTCCTTATACTCAAGATGTTGTTTCTCTTCACAAAAAGGATTTGGAGATAAATCACATTCATGAAATTCATTCTTATCAAGAATTTGATCAGATAGGATACTCGAATAATTTTCAGAACTAATATTCAACACATTCTCCTCATTATGCCTGTTTGATTCCATCTCATCTTCACATGTTTGATACAACTTCTGCTCATAGGATGAGATAATTCATCTCTCACTTTCTGAATACATATTTTGAGTGTTATCAACTTCAAAATCATCATTAGGCTTGCTACCTTCATCATGATGTTGATAGATTTGATTGTATAGAAAATCTCCTTCACATAATAAATTCTAGATCATAGAGAACACAGATTTATCTTCATCTACTTCCTCTTCAAACAGTGGATTCAGGAACATAGAAAATTTAGGCACACCTTCATGAGATTTTTCATCAGCATCATTGGATATTTCATCAATAAGACTAATATCTTCATTGACATCATTTTCTAAAACTTCCTTCTGTTCATATGTTGTATGTTGTTCTATTTTATCTCCTCTATTTGATTTTTGAAATTTATCATCTCCTTCATCTAGTACTCCCTGAATATATACTGATCCATTAACTTTCTTATCATGATGAAAAAAAAATTGACCACTCTTCTCAACATGTTTTTGATATTCCATGTCTAAAAATTTCTCTTGTACTAAGAAGGTTTTCTTCCTCATCATCATGGTCATTGATACATGTTTCCATACACATCTCATCATGTACAAATTCTTCTTCAATCTGATTTGAAAATTTATCATCCATGTCATCACAAGTATTATTATGGTTCTCAGGAATGGATGCTTCTTTATCTTCTGTATGAATAGTGCATTCATCTTCCTCACCAAGATAATCATCAAGCACAAGGCCTTGTTCAATCTGAGAAATAGCCTCCCTTTTTCTATCTTCATCATCTTCTTTTAATATATGTACAAGGAACTTTACAGAAGGATCATCTGATGTAATTCCCAAATTTTTTACCTTTCTCATGATTTCTTTTTGTGAAGGCATAATGTTTGAAGGTATTTCTCGAAGAATGTCCACCGTTCTTATCAGCAAACGTGCATAAGAATCCCCTTCAAATCTCTCCAAGATAAAAAAACGCATCAAGTGGAGACATGTAAGAGTCCTCTTTCATATTGTGATCCTGAATCTTGTCATGTTCATAATACATATCATCTTCACTTTCATCATGAAACATATCAAGAAACCATTGCTTAAGCTCTCTCCATGATGATATACTTTGTTCAGGTGTCATACTAAATAGAAAACTTGCATGATCTGTCAATGATCTTACAAATAGTTTCATAATCACATCTTCTAAATAGATATGAAAATCTAGAATAAATTTACAAAATGCCTGCAAATGCTCCATTGGTGATTCTGATCCATCTCCACAAAATTTTGGAACATATTTTTTTAGTTTAAGAGGAAAATCTTTCTGACCACCAGGGATGTTATCAAAACTCAATGGTCTATATACTTCAATAATAAATTTTTGTCTTGGGTCACAAAATTTTGATACTTTATGTGAATATGTATTCTGGTACATACTGAAAATCTGAATTGGTAGTAACTTCTTTCTTTATACATTAGGTTCTTTTCAATCGAGTCACCACCTTTTTATAGAGGAAAACTTTACTTATCTCCTTCTAGGTATTCTCCCTCAGTAGAGTCACTGACTAAAATGTTTTGTTAAATAGAGTCACCACCTTCTTTCTAGAAGGAAAAAACTTATTGTCTTCTGAGTTCTTATCTCCAGTAGAGTCTTAATTATATCACTAGAGCTTCTAGGTAATCTTCAAAATTGTCTTTCATAGACAACTCCCCAGCAGAGTCACCAATTTGTTGGTGCCCAAAAATGATGGATTCACTTTTGGCCAACTGCCAGGTATAATGGTGATGCACCACTTAATACCTCTACAATTTTGGCTTAATCAAACCAAGGCTGGTAGGCCTAAATTAACCTTGAAAAATCAAATTCACTATGTCCCACCACTGTGTACACAAAACAAATTTTCTCCAAAGGTGGTGAATGATCCTTGGAGGAAAGCAACAAATCTCCTGATAATCTCTACTCTATAAAGCTTGAATAAAATGGATTATACTAAGGATTGAAAAGTAATGCTTTTGAAATAATGATTAAATAATCTACAAACTACAAAGTATGAACCAAATGACAATTTCCAAATAATGATTAGATCAGTGTCTTCTAAATACTTGGGCTATAGAGTCAGAAAATTCTCAATCCTACGTACAATCAGAGACAGTTTTAAAAACTTGCTTTTAATAAAGCGAGACTATCACTTCATAGGCTTCCACTTGACTTATAATTCAAATCAATCTATATAGCTAATCTTATTGAATTTAACTCACATTAAGAGACTGATAAAAACAAGAGAAGATACACAGATCTTTCAATTTATATTTAAACTATCTATATTAATTTTGAATTATGATACTCAGGGAATTTTACACAATAAGACACTCTATAAAGTAGAATATCCAAAAGACTAATTGAAAATATATAACTTATAACCACAAATAAAAAGAAGAGCACTTATCTTTATTAATGTTGAAAAAATAGTACATGAGATTCCATGTTGTAGTTGTGATAAAATTCTATCCTATTAAAATATATATTGTCTTGTCTTGTCTCTTTAAATTATGTATATATATATATGTTTTTGAGTGGCTTTCACACCTCTTTAGGGTGAAAAGACATAACCCTTATTACAAATTATTTTGAAAAAACAATAAACTAACTAAAAAATAACTACCTAAGTTTTGGATTTGGATTTGGTATAAAATCCAAAACACCTCATGAAAAGCTAATATTTCTGCTAGAGATAGGAAATTTGATTTCCCGATCTGGGTCATTTTTAGATTTTTAAAATTTGACCATCTTCATCCTCTATCGACATCATCTTTGTAGCAGGTCAAAATTCCAGTATTTTTTGAAGGCTTCGATTAGGTAGTTTATTTATTTGTGTCATAAATATTCCCTCTTTTGATTATTTTAGTATGGATAAAATTTCTTCTTGATAATGGATTGGGACTTCTAAATTCTAAAAATTTAGGGTACCAATAGGATCATCATCCATCCCACCCATGGAAACATCCATCTCACCCTCCTCACCTATACCCCCCAATCCCTCATCCTGAATGCCCCGCACTACCCATGTGTCCTCACTCCTCTCACTATTGCTAGTACTACTACTAGTGGAAGAGATAGTGCCTACCTCCCCAATCTCCACATCCTTAGTCTCCATCTTAGCCACTACCCTCTTCTCAGCCCTCTCTGGAAAAATAGCACCTATGCGAGGATGCACTCTCCTAACCAACTGAGGTGCATCCTCCTCTAATCGCTCCTCCTCCTCAAGAATGTAACTCAGTCCAACCCGCATGTGAATGCCATGCCCACCCATAGTCCTCACCCTCCCAACAACACCACAAGGCCCAGGATCATCTCCATCATCTCCACCGTCTCTCCCATCACCTTGACCACCATCTCTCCCCTATCCACCATCCCGGCCACCATCTCTCCTCATCCCCCATCCCGTCCTCCATCCCAACCACCATCTTGTCCTCCATCCCAGCCACCAACCCATCCTACATCCCTCCCACCATCCTGTCCTCCACCTCTACCTCCATCCCTCCCTCCTCTTCGTCTCTGAAGATGCCTCCTCAAGATGGTACCAATGACAGGATGAGACACATCGGTCAAAGAAATAGGTTGAGACTGTTTCCACCATGCATCATACTGAGGGGTAGTGCCTGCAAAGAGAACAAGTCCAAACATCAGTATCATATGGATGATAATCATAAGAGACTTATTAAAAGATATCTACTTCTAAAGAGAGCATAACAAGAGAGATAACATCAAGCATGGAAAAATCAAAACATATACCTGCATCTACAGTGGTTGATCGCCACGTCCAAGCAATAGGAAGTAGACCCATGAACTCCATCCTAGTAGCATCCAGAGAAATAATGGAACCCCACAGAGTAACATCCCTTGACTGGCGAGCAAAGTATGCATAAGAATCAAACACATCCTATCTCTCACCGAACTGGTGCAATACCCTGTCAGTATTGTGAAAATCAATCATGTGAATGTGGCCGCTAACATGACCAATCAAAAACCTCCTTTGTTGATAGAAGGGAAGGTGTGCATCCTCCCCATCCCACACAAGACAATCCCTATCAGGTCTCCAGATAAAATATGACATCATATCCAACTATTGCCACCATTACATTAGGTGTCCCATATGGGACTGAACAATAGCTCCATCATACATGAAGACATATGGTATCCCCAAAGGAAGATCATGAGCACCTATGGGCCTATAGATAGCAATATGCTCCCATGCCCAGATCTGAAAGAGTCACACCACATCCAAGAGACTTACCACCAAGGTAAGCCACATAGAACATATAAAAGTACATATGCGCCAACATACAAGGACCCCAAGCATATATAGTATGGTCTCTAACCATACCCTGTAGAACAACACTGAAACCAACAGAGAAGCCATGCTACAGAGAATTAAGACACAAGATCCCACAAATCAAACTACCTAACAAGGCAGTCAACCTATCTAAACCCATGCCAAACCTGGACCATGGGATATCGTATGAATCAAACATGTCAAGTTGATCCTGGGGTAGTCTATATAACTTGGAAAAAGCAGTGATACCAGGGCCTTGGGCATACTCAACAAGAGCACCCTGGATGGGAATCTGAAGGATACGATAAACATCCTCCAAAGTAATGATACACTTCCCACTCGGTAACCAAAATGTACAGGTATCAGAATGTCATCTCTCTAGAAGAGAAGAGATCAAACCCCTATTGGTCGTGATCTCAAGCATATAGAAAATCCAGTATAAACCTAATAGTCTAAGAACATCCCTCTCATCCTCAGCAAGTTGAAATCAGGAAAACTAACCCATCAGGTCTAGACTCTCGGTAACATGAAATAGTCCAAGTGTACTACAAAGAATAGAAAAGCCAATCATTAGTATCATGACACAAGTAGAAGTATCAGACAAGTATAAATGCATGCTAGAAATAACAAACAGAGAGATTGTGACAAACCTAAGACATTTGTGGTATGTTTATACCGATTGCGGCATGCAACTGACAAATGCAACACTTTTATCACAATTGTGTTAATAAACCCCATCAATTGCAGTACCTTTATCAATTGTGAAATGCAATCGACAATTGTGACATTTAAACCGCAATTGCGACAAAATCACAGGCAATTGCGATAACCTGGGAAAAATTTCAAAAAAGCTAAAATTTTGAAATGTAATAAATACAAGCATTAATTGCACAAGGACTAAGCTACTCATTAGACGTCCTGCGCCAGCTGGATGACAAAAGATCCAGACCCAATCATAAATGTGTACGACTCCTGGAAGGCCTGACATAACTCAAAAATAGCGAGGAAAGCAAAGAAAACTATAAACAAACTCACCTAATGATCAAGAGCTCCAATAGTGAAAATTGACAAATGAATGGCTCTCCAAGTTATTTATAATGGTTCCAAAAAAATCCTAATTCCTGTAGGACCTCAATTTTATCGTCTTGGCCCGCAGAAACTTTGACAGTTGATATTAGGAGCATATTAAGTATTTTCATGAACACACAGATACCAAAATAATCATTTTGCAGTATCAACAAATTAACTCTCATATCGCAACTTTTTGCTCAAATTTGTTGAGGAGGCATAAATACACTAACTATCATCGGGGCAAGATGGGGCAGGAGAAAAATAGAGAATCTTTGACACAGTACGACAAGTCGCAATGCATCAAAGAGGGGCAAATGTAGACACCCTAAAATGGACATACTTGCGACCTTACATTACAAACACTAATTTTCATCTATTAATTAATAGTTTTTTAATCATTGATTAATCATCTATTTTATTTTAATTTCATTCCCCAAATCATCTAATCAAATCCTCAAAATTAATTAAATATTTAATTTTATTTAAATAATTAACCTTAATTGATTAATCTCCATTAAGTAATCAAATTCAATTTCCTAAAGTTTAAATTTAAATATTTAAAATAATTAATTAATTATTCTAATTAAATTAATTTAATTTCATTCAATAATTCAATTCTAAACCAAAAAGAATTCAATTATCTCACATGTTGAATACTTTAATTACAAAAATGAATTAAATATTCAATTAAATCCTTTCTTTAGTTCAAAAAAGAGAACTCTTGATCAAATCTCTAATTGCATGAATTACTCCACCTACCTCTTCAGTTCAAAAAAGTAACTCCAAATTACCTCTTAGCTCCTCTCTCCAAGTTGAGGAGGTGGAGTTTACTGGTGGCTTCTCTAGTTCCCTTTGATCTCAACCGTTCATCCTCTAATCTCTGGGATTGATCTCAACTGTTCATATCATTTCCATATTTTATATAATCAACCCTTCATAACCATTTGAGGATCCAGGATTTCAAGCTTACTTGCGCCCTTACTCTGTCAGATTGGTTCAAGCATCAAGCCTTCTTGTGATCATACATCCATAATTTCAATATTTCATGCGCCCTTACTCTTTTAGTTTGTTTCAATCAAGCCTTCTTGTGATCATACATCGAGGATTTCAAGATTTTGTGTGACATTACTCTGTCGGATTGGTTTAAGCATCAAGCCTTCTTGTGACCAAAGCATTAAATATCATATTCTCGACGCTCCCAAGTCATAGATGTTGCACACACCAATACCGAGCACCACACAAACAAAGTTTTAGAAGGAGTAGAGAGAAACAATAGAAGATTTGAGTTTTGTTGGTTTGCATTTGTTTGTATTCCTCCTTTATTGCTTGTAATTTTATTGTTTGTAGTTTCATTCTTAGTAGTAATTGATTAATTTCCCCCATTGCAAATCGGTGCTACTAATCCCCCTCGTTAACTCAAGATTGCGGAGACAAGATTCCAACCCGCGACAATTTACACACAGTTTTATTGTTTAAATGTTGCTATCCTTTTTATTTAAGAAAATGGACATGTGCATATATATATAACCTTATTGTTAAAAAAATAAATTAATATAAAATATATATTTATAAATAAATAAACAAGGATGGAGGAAGACAGAAGCCTTCCCTCCATGGCCTTCCCTTTTGGAAGAGAGGCGCGGGGTGGATCCCCCTCCCTCACTCGCCTGTGGCGGCCGCACGGGGTGGTCGTGCCCACACCTCCCCCTCCATACGTGAACCCTGCGACTTAGTTTGAAACCACCGCTCGGCGGTTGGAAGAAAGAGTAAACCGCCTTGTTTGTCAAAAACAATACCACCAATTATATATATATATATATATATATATATATATATATATATATATAGCTAGTATACTTGTAACCTTCCTTGAAGAATTGGTTATACGACTATAATGTGACCTTAATTGTTAATTAAGAAAAATCTTGGAAGTTAGTGGGACTTTAAATATTAAGGTTAAAAAAAATATTGCTAATGTAATATTAAAATAACACATTACATTTAAATATTAAAATAATAAAAATAATTTAAGGGATTTAATACAAATGGATTTAAATAACAAATTTTTTAATTGATGTGTAGAAGTGATAAATTTAATAACTATAGTAAAGGGATTGGTATAAAGGAATTAAGATTGACAGGGAATTAGAATTATTAAAGTAAGTTCAAATTTTGTTTATAAGGTTGGTATAACCTAATGTTTAGTATGTTCCTAATAAGATTTGTATTAATAAATATGTCATTCAGATTTATAAAAGTGGCAATTTAATAATTGTAATAATTAATGATGTATTTGCAACAAAGAAATTAATATCACACACCTAAGGATAAAGTGGAATTATTGGGGAAAATAATGCAAGTTTTTCCTTTAGTTATCATTTTATTATAACATTGTAATTATTTCAAGTTAGGATGTGATATTAATGATTGAGTAATTAAATTTTATAGAAAGGAGCATTAAATTATATATTTTTAAAACTATTATTAAAGTTTATTTATTAGAATTCTAAAAGTGCAATCATTATAAAGAGGTAACGTAATTAATTAAACTAATGTCGTAAAAAAGATCAAATTTCAAATAAGAAATAATTTAATACATTCTAAGGGTGAAATGGAATTATTATAGATTGATAATTCAAGATTATTAGATGAATTATGAATCTGCTAAATGGCATTAATGAATCTAACTTATTAATGTGTAATTCATTTGACTTAAATAATTAAACCTAGCTAAGGATAGACACCCTATATGAAACTGGATGGTTGGACTGGATTGAGGGATGTTGACAGGTCGATCTTTGCTTGTCATGATTCCCCTCGATCTTCCAAAAATCTCTACCTGTAGTACTTAGATTTAGATATAATCAACTGTGTAGTAACCACTTTAGTGAACTTAGTAACCACTTAAGCCCTGTTACGTGTAAACTTAGTCAATTTAACTTCTTAAAAAAATGTTAGTGTGTTTTAGTGGTAAATTTTGGGCATGATATCACCACACAACATCTAGTCCAAATTCCACGCAGACAAAAATAATAGACCACATCAACATCAATAATCCACGTGGGAAGCCTGTTATTTTTCTTTCTGACATCAATTTTCAAATGATAAAATTTGACGCCCATCTGGGGGCCATTTTTAATAAGTTGTGACGGTCGTCTAGCCATAAATTTTAACCCATTGTTTGCGCCAACATTTTATGATCTATAATTTGACGATCATGAGACCGTCATAATTGGACTTTTTTATTTTGTTGTGATGATCATTTGGACATCAAATTTATACAGGTATTTTCAGTGACGTCGGCGAGGTTTGAAAATTTGGACCCCTCACAATATGCAGTTTTGATTTTGCAGTCTGACTTTGGGAGGCCATAACTTGGTCATACAGACTCCAATTTAAGTGCAATTTTTTTGGTGTGTAAAATCTCCTAAATTTTGCAGTGGTATTGTTAGTTTCTATTTTTGGTGTAGGGATTATTTAGAAATTATATTTTTTGGTGTCTGTACCTATCCAATCCTCAATTTTGCAACTTCAAAGGTTTTGTTCAGACTCATACAGACACATTTTCAGGTGTCATTTTTTGGAAAGTGCATGATTTTTTGTCTACTTTAAAGATTTTCTATCAGATTGTAGCCATTGTGAGTGGACATTGCACTTTCAACATTTGGTCTATTTTGGTCTATTGTGGCACTTGTAATTGATTGGATCCTTGAGTGATCTTGTGTCTTATTTTTTTGAGTGTGATATAGCTTCATATTTTCTGTTGTAATCATCAAAATCAGAAGTCTACTTTGGCCCATTTTGGCAAGTGGCAATTGTACACACACTACATATAAAGTGCCAAAGTCATTTATTTGGCGGGGGGGGGGGGGGGGTCNGGGGGGGTTCCTTAATTCATTATATTTTGGGGGTGCATTGATTAGTTGATCTCATTATTTTATGTGAGAATTGCATCATGGATGGTTTAATTAAATTGACAAAAGGAAACTATAATCAATGGAGTGATTTATTTCTCACTCATCTTAGTGAGCATAATCTATTGCCCTATTTGTATATACATAGACCTTCTAGTCCTCCTTTTGATTGGGACCCTTGCACAAAAGTTCTCAACATTATTCATTTTAATATGGATGAAGATTATCTACATTCTATTGATGATGAGAAGATGAAGACTATTCTTGATCTTTGGACCTTTCTTTGGGCAATGTATGAAGATCCACATGTTCCTCCACTCCCAATTGTAATTCCTACTTCTCCTATTGAGATCACTCCTACTATTTCTCCTGATGATTCTTTTCTCACTCCAGCCATAGTTGCTTGTGATTCAATATAGCAGGATATTCCTTGTCTTCTAGTTATAGTTCCTTGGGATGACTTCTTGACAGATATTGCAGGTTTGTTTGTGGAGTCTCATATTTCAGATTTGGGAGACATTATTGATGACATTCATCTTATCTTTGATGAGGATGATCCTTCTTTAATTTTATGTGAGGGAACACTTTGACCCTCATCTTCATTCTCCACTTGATCCTTCTTTCGAGTTTGATATAATTGTGGATCCTTTAATACAACATTTGGAGGAGGTCTCTTCTACTTCAAAGAAGACATTTGAGTCTTTGGAGATTGTCCTTCATAGGTCTCAAACTTCACTTGAGATGTCACATTGCATGGTTCAGGTTAATCATACTCATGTGTTGGATATTCCTATTCAGTTTCCTTAGACATTATACATTTTGAGGATCCTTCCTAGAGATTGGGGAGGATTCATTGATACACCTATGACATTATTTCTTCCTAAAGATTGGGGAGGATTCATTCAGTTTTCATGGAGCAATTTCTACATTGATCCTGGAGCATCTACCATTGGTGTACCTTCTATATTGAGGGTGGAATTCTTTGCTTCTCTTCCTACTTTATATTTTGAGGAGGCATCTTTGTCCTTGGAGTTTGATCACAATTTGTTACTATTGGTTACTTTCTTGTCACCTTCTTCTATTGTCCTTGATCATGATTGGTTCATGGCATTTTCATCACCCAAGGACATGGCAATACATGGCAGATTCTAGAGGCATATTCATACTTCATTTGGATTCCCCTTCCTTCTTCCTATCCATAATGGGAAGCATTCTTGCATTTGTACTTGGTATATCTTCTTGCTAAGGGGACAGATGTTGTTTGTAGGCATTGGACTATGTTTTTCCTTCAAGCACTCACCATTCTCAGAGGAGATTATTCATTATGGGGGATATCATGTTTCCTTATTTCCTTCCTATGGGAGGATATTTGATTGCATATATGTGATGTATGTTGTAATGGCAGGTCTTGATTACTCCATCTATCCATGAATCTTGTTTGTTTCCATCTCTCTTTTTGGGGGAGGGTTTTACCATGAGGTTTACCCTCTTTCTCTTCTTTATGAGAGATTGCATTGATTTTTCACTTGCATATTGTACATGGGTACCTAACATGGCCTAGTAGTCGGGACCCATCATGCATTATCATCTAACATTGTGAGTTTAAGTGCATTCCCCTAAGTTTCACTTAAGGAGGGGTGTTGGTGTAATTAAATTCTTAATTACACTCTACTTAAGTTACTTAGGATAATGTATTTCATAGTATTTTTCATTGTAGACACCTAGGAGTTTGCATTTTATTTTAGCACATGGTGTTGGAGAAACTCCACTTTATGTGTGAGATCCACCTTTAGTGCTCTTATCACATTATCATCCTCTCATTGTTGCACATGTTTTCACATACTTCATTGTACAATGGAGGATGATCCACCTTTTGTGGACATGTGATTCCACCTTGTGTGGTTGATAGGTTACCATTTGCACATCTCCTATTTATCATGCATTGCCTATATATTCAGGCATATCTACTTTGTATTCATCAATTGTATTTCATTATTGATCATTATTGAATCAATCATTTGATCATATCATTTTTCCTATCTCTCTTGTGTTATCAATTGAGCTTGTAGATCTTGGCATTTTCATTCTTTTCCTAAGGCAAATTCTTACATTCTCTATATCCTTGAGTCATTACCTTGTTGAATGCACAAAAATAATAAGAGGGGGGGTAAATCAGTCTACACCACAATAATAATTTTGATACAGATCTTGATAAACTTCAAACCACCATAAGCAATTATCTTTTATGAAATAATAAGGCAAAAAGTAGGAACAACGCAAGAACACCAGATTTATGTGGAAAACCCAAGGCTAGGAAAAACCACATGAGAATCAAACTCACAATATAGATAATATGCATTACAATTATTGGGATCATTATACAAACTTGCACAACTAGGGCTCACTACCTTAGGAAAAGATACAAAGGAATTTTACAATTGAAACTCATTATCTTAGGACAAGATGCAAAAAGATCTGCCATACAACTCACTATCATGCAGTAGCATGAATCTCAAAATTGAAACAAGGATCTTCTGAATATGAATAAGAAACAACCAATCTTTGAATGCATTTATTTTAAGCACATATTATTTTACATCCACTTTTCTTCTATCTCTTCTTCCCTTTACACAATGTACTCTTCCACCTTTTCCAGGCTTCTGCTCTCACTACTTCTTATTCTTGAATGCATTTCTTAAATATAATATAGATCATTAAAACCTTCATTGTAAGTTGGTCTTAACCAAGGTAAAACAATATTACATAAAATAGGTCATCCAGATCCAAGACACACAAAGCCGCCCACTCCAAGAGAAAGGGGAAAACCAAAAATATTTCAACACGATCTCCTAAGATAAATCCAACAATTAGCCATTTATGAAACTAATGTGTGAATTATCAATTAAAATGTGTAGACTCAGTTGGCCAAGAAAAATATTCTAAAGCAATCTTGAAGCATGCATATCACTACGCACCAAGGTTACACCCAAATTAAGATCCCTACACTAATTGTGAATATACCTGGACCAAAAGAATGATCCTAGATGGGATAGCATATCTAGATACATAGGAACACAACATAACTAAATATATTGAGTATAGAACATTAAATATCATGTGCAAACCATAAATATCACCATAAAATATATTGTAAGACCAAGAAAGAATAAGAACATCATTCAACGACACTATATCCAATGATATCTCATGGACACCAGAGATACTCCGACCAGTTTGACAAAGTTCACTACTTATTAGAGAACATTAAAATTACTAGATCATTAAACTTATCTTCAACTGTAATATTAAACCAAAGCAACACTCTGCAAAAACTAAGTGGTAGTTGGATTAGATAAACAACCTTCACAATTGAACATTTTCAAGTTTTCTTCATCAATCACCATCTTAGTATTTTATTATTATTGTAGTTAGACATTAATGTAACACAAAGGATGAATGACATCAATGACACCAAAACATATAATATTGACATTCAACAAATTATCAAAACCACAAAGGAAACTTATAAGTAGCAACAAACCAACAGACATCTTCTGAACCAAACTGAACATTCTTGGACAAGTAGTGACATCACTTTGAAGGCACATCACTACCAAAATTGCAATTATATATAGACGAGAGCACAACAAGAATATAGATAGAGAATCCAACTTCACAACAACAATATCCATAATACAACATAAATGCTTTTAAGAACATAGTCTAGACCAAAGGAACAAGTGTGTATAAGATGTATGCTAAATAATCCAAAATCACAACAACTATATTTGAAACATGACATAAATGCTTATAAGAACATTTTTCATACCAAAGGAAAAAAGTGTATAAGATGTATGCTAAATCATATCCACACAAGTAATTACTATCATTATTCATGTAAACATAATTGACTGACTGATCTAAATACAACTGCATAAACAAGATATCAACAAGTCTGGTAATACCTTATCAACACATCCTCCTCTCAACAAGTCTATCACCAATACTTCATCCTTCTAACAATTTTGACATTAATGAAAAAAAAACATGCCACATTGCAACAATCTCCCCATCTCCATTGATGGAATGTCATGTGAACTTTGCACAAAATTTCCCCCCTCTAACATCAAGGACAAAGGGAAAAATGTCATTCTTCTATCGTATCAAACTTTGTTGCTCCTTCTGAGAATAAAAATTTGCATCAATCCAGGAGATAGAAGATAAAACTTTGAGCCTTCTCTTGACATATCTATATTTTTGAAGAGAAGATATTTTGTCATTATCAAACTGTAACAAGGACACTTACCTGGACCCAACAAAGAGGGGGGGGGGGATATTTTGTAATTTTCTTCTCCCCCTCAACCCATACATTGTCTTTCAATTAGAAGAAAGAATCAACACCACTAGAGGGTGCAGATCCTTCCTCAAAACTTTCTTCTACCATGTTTGATTCTCTTACCCAGAAATTTTGTATCTTTTCGTTATTTTTACTAACATTGATATTTTTTACTAGAACTTTTCAATATGACCCACTCTATTGTATTTGTAACATACCAGACCATCTTGTGGTATTCCTTAATTTATCTTGTTATTACTTCTTCCTACATTCTTGTTTGTCTGACATTAAAAAACTTTGTGTCCATGCATTTTACAGATATAGAAATGTCCTTTGAAAGTTTTAGCATATTTGATAAAATGTTCATTTATACAACCATTATTTTTTATCTTCCTTGTACATTTTGTTGTCATATGTCCACACTTATTGCAAAAGTAGAATTCTATATTAACTGATTAACTTCTGATCTGACTTCTACAATCACTAGCTTTATGACCATAGTTATTGTATAAAAGTTATTTGCCAACAAAATTTGAGAAAAACCAGAAGAAAGGGAACTTCTGAGTTTTTATCTATTATGAGCCATATTAGGTTTTATCTTAACACCTTTAATCATAGATCTATTCTTAGATCCACTTATTCCATTTTTTTTTCTCTATTTTTCTAGGATTTTATTCCTATTATCATCTCTGGGTTTCTTAAACTTGTCAATTTATTCCTTAAACTCATTCTTCAACTTCTCTGCATTTGGCTTTGGTGTTTATCTTTCCTCTATTTTATTATCTGCATATATTTTGGTCATTTTTTATATTGGCTTCACTGCTTGTATTTGATTTGTTTGATTTTGTTCTTCTTCTTCAACTATCTTTTTCAAAATCTTATCTTATTTTTCCTTCCTTTTAGATTCATCTTCAAGTTTGCATATTTGTATCATGAAATAATAACTCTAACCACTATTAATTATACAGTAAAAATTTCCATTTATTCTAACACCTTTAGCAACAAGTCTCCCAATATTTCCTTTATTTATTTATTTTGCATCCAAATTTACTATAGGTAACTTCATAAACACTACTGCACATCTGACTAATAGTTAACAAGATATGTCTCAATCCTTTGACATAATAGACATCATTGGTTTTATGCTTAACATTAATTTGGATGCTTCATATCCCATATATAGAGGAAACTTCTTCTCCTGCAAATCTCACAAATCCCCCATAATACTTCTCAAGATTTATAAACTTCTCTTTATCCCTTGTCATATGATTTAAGTATCCAAAATTAATAATCCATGCAATAGGTTTCACTTTAGATGGTAGTGCAGACATCTTCACTTATGGTCTTCCTGTTCTTTATTTGTCACCTTCCTTTATAGCTAGGAACAAAAATTCTTCATTTGACTTGCTATCATCTTCATCTTTAGATGTATGTTCCTCCATAGTGCACAATCTTCTCTTTTATTTGTATTTTTTTATCTGTAATCTTCTTCTTATCATGAATTTCATAGGTATCCCTCTTTTCATCATCATATCCTTTGAATTCTTCTTGATGAGGATAATTGGAAGCAAATGACTAGTTCTACCATAATTCAAACATTTTAAAGGAAACTTGCATCTATATTTATCGGTTCCTCTCACCATTCTTCTTACAAAGTTTGCTTCAATCAATGGTATTATATTTCCCTAATCCATTAAAATTAGAATTGAGTAGCTTCTAGTTTAGAGAGAGACAGAGAGTGTGTGTGTGTGTGTATTTTTGGCATCAACATTTCAAATCACACTCTGTGATCCATCATCAAGATGTAAGAGAGCAAGAGATGCAAAAAATGTACGTCACAAATGAGGACCAACTCAAGAAATAAAGGGAAAGGTGGAGAGGGAGCACACAAATCAAGAAAGACAATACAATAGCCTAACAATAAAAAATTAATATAAAAGAGTAAATAAAAAAAGTATATATGCATATAAATACACACACATACACATATACACCTAAAAAATGAATAAAAAGAAGAAAAAATTAATTAAAGTAATAACACTATATATATATGTAAGTATGTATGTATATACTTACATACATACACACGCACACATGGGCACTCATACACACATATATTTTTATTTCCATTTCTATCTCTTTTTTTTGCATTTCCTTATTTTTATTTTCGTGTTGTGTGGGTGTGTATTTTTGTTTTCATTTTC
>MU227423.1:1668156-1705404 GCA_018584345.1 Thuja plicata
CATAAATACATATACACGCGTGTGCGCGCGCGCGTGTGTGTGTGCATGCATATATACATACATATATTTATATTTTATACATTGTGTTATTATTTTTAATTATTATTTTCTTCTTTTTATCCATCTATTAGGTGTATATGTATATGTATTTTGTGATATATATGCGCGCGCACGTGTTTATATGGATATATACTTTTTATTACTTTCTCTTTTAATTAATTTTTTTAGGCTGTTGTATTGTCTTTCTCTTTTTTCATGCTCCCCCTCCCCCTTTCCCTTTATCTCTTGAGTTGGTCCTTATTTTCAACTCTCTCTTTTTCATCTCTTGATCTCTTACATCTTGATGATTGATCAAAGAGTGTGATCCAAAATGTTGATACTAAAAATAAACACAATAAAAGTTGAAAGCTACTCAATTCTAATTTTGCTTCAATCTCATCCATGTCTTCCTTAGCTTCATCTCTAGTCTTGACCAATGCTTTGAATGTTGCTTCCTTCCTCTTTTTCTTGATTTTATCCATTTTAGAAATCTTAAAAGCGTATGGTGGCCCAAGATGTTGATCCAAGGTGTAGGAATTAAAATCATGAATTTATTTAATTGCATGCTTCTTTGACTTGCAGGGCATAGGAAGAGTCGTCAATACCTTTCTTACTACTTCCTTTTCTTCTATTGTTCTACCAGCGCCTTTGATGGAATTTACAATCTCATTTACTTTGTGAATATAGACTTCAATGAAATCATCATCACCCATCTCTAGATTTTGTAACTTCTGGTTTAGATTTCTTACTTTGGATTCTTTTTATTTTTGGCTCTCCTTCATAGACACTGCTCATTTTGTCCCAAACCTATTTTCTTATCTTCAGTCAAATGAATTTCTTGAATACTTCATCAGTCAAACAACTGACAATAGAAACCCTAGCTTTCAAATTGTTTTCTTTAGCTTTGATCTCATCTAGAGTCTTTGGTCCACTATAAATTGTAGTATAACCCTTTTGAATGATTTCTCATAGTCTTGTTGGAAGAGACTCGAGATGAAATGACATTTTGTCCTTCCAATAGGCATAATTTGTATCTTCAAACTTTGGAGCCTTGAAACTTAAGTCCTTTGTCATACCAAAACTCCCTTGAGTGATTAAGCTTTACAAGAATGGACCAAACCCTAATACCAATTATTGAACGCACAATAGGACTAAGAGGGGGTGGGTGAATCAGTCTAGACCACAATAATAATTTTTATTAAGATCTTGATAAACTTAAAACCACCATAAGCAATTATCTCTTATTAAACAATAAAGAAAAAAGAAAAAACAAACATAAGAACATAAGATTTAGGTGGAAAAACCAAGACTGGGAAAAACCACATTGATAAAAAAACTCACAATGTAGATAATTTTACAATTATTAGGCTCATTACCTAGACTTTCACAACTAGAGCTCATTGCCTTAAGGCAATATACAACAGAATTGTACAACTAAAACTCACTATCTTAGGAGAAGGTACAAAAAGATCTGCCAGAAAACTCATTGTCATCCAACAACATGAATCTTAGAAATGAAATAAGGATCTCTTTATTATGAAGCAACATTAACCAATATTTTAATGTATTTCTTTGAATCTCAAGTTATTGTACATCCACTTTTCTTCTTTCTCGTATTTCCCTTACACAATGTTCTCTTCCACGTTTTCCACACTTTTTTCTCTTGCTACTTCTTAGTCTTGAATGCATTTCTTAAATATAAGATAGATCATTAAAAGCTTCACTACAAGTCGTCCTTAACCAAGATAAACCAATATTATATAACATAGGCCATCAAGACCCAAGATACATGAATTGATCCACTTCAAGAGAAATATGAGACCCATATATATCTCAACACACTCTCCTAAGATAAATCCAAGGGTTCACCACTTTTGAAATGTAATGTTTGAATCAATTAAAACTTGTAGACTCAATTGGCCAAGAAACATCTTACAAAGTAATCTTGAAGCATGCAGATCACCATGCACCAAGGTGGGACTCAAATCAATATCCCTACACTAATTGTGAAGTATCCTCGGATCAATAGAATGTTCCCAAATGAGATAGCACATTCAGATACACAAGAACATAACATAATTAAACATATTGAGTAAATTACATTAAAGTTCACTTGTGAACCACAAATATCACCAAAAACATATTTTATGACCAAGAAAGACTAAGAACATCATTCAACAAAACTATATTCATTCATTTTGAAAGGACATCAAAGATACTTTGAACCGATGTGACAAAGCTCATTGTTTATCAAAGAACATTACCAATACCAGAGTATTAAACCTCTCTTCAACTACAATACAAATGTTACCACAAATAATAAACAAAAACATCACTTTGTAAACACTAAATGATAGTTGTACCAGATCCAAAGCGTGGACAATTGAACTTTTATATCTTCTTCATCAATCATCATCTCAGTCTTCTAGGATTACTACAACCATATATTAATGCCACACTAGGGATGAATGTCATCAATGACACCACAATGTATAATGCTGACATTCAACAAATGATCAAAAGTACAAAGGCAACTTCTGAGGTACAGAAGACCAACGTACATCTTCTAAACCAAACTGAACATCATTGGGTAAGTAGTGACATCAATCTAAATGTACATTAATGCCAAAACTATAATCATATATATAGCAAAGCACATCAAGAATGTACATAGAGAATCCAACATCACAACAATAGTATTTTAAACACAACAAAAATGCTTGTAAGAACATTTTTTGGAAAAAAGGAACACAAGTTTATAAGATGTATACTGAATAATCCAACATCACAACAACAATCTCTAGACCACAACATAAATTATTGTAAGAACATTTTTCAAACCAAAGGAACACATGTGTATAAGATGTATGCTAAATCATATCCATATAAATAATTACTATCATTATTCTTGCAAACCATACTTGGCTGACTGATCTGATACAATTGCATAAACAAGATATCAACAAGTCTCTTAATACCTTATCAACACATTATTATCCCATCAAGTTTGCCACCGATATATAATTCCCCAATCGGGAGTCCTTGGACACAAGGATCAAACAAGACCTAACATATTTTTTAAAAGATAAAGTTAACTAACATGTAAACATATCACAAGAATAAACACAACAACCAAATATTCCCAAGCCTATACTACAACCATGATTCATTTACCATCCACATGATTAGCATACAAGGTTCATTCATATTACTATGTGAATATATAATTGATACTTTTTAAACTCAAGGTACAATTCCTACCATAGTTATATCATATAATCTTATTTACCAATTTAATACGCCAAGTCTAACACAGATTACATTCGATTACCCAAAGTGACTGATACTCAATCTGTTCTGAATTGGGAAGGTGTATTACCAAAAGGGTATCCGAAAAACCAAATTCCATTGTATGGTCAAGGAAAAAAAGCCCCTGTCCATGGTATAAGTAATTCCAGTAGGAAATTCATACAAGTATGCATAGGCTATCGTATGAGAATCTACTAGAAGTCATACGAGTAATTGCAAAAGCCAAATATGAGAAACAGGATCTCGTACGAGAACCTATAAGAGGTCTTATGAGAAACTAAAGCAAATCATACAAGAGCACATAGATACTCATACGAGAAACTACATCTCTGGCCAAAATAAGAAAGATAAGGGAAAGAAGGCCAAGATAAAAGGTTAATCTTCACATCGGGGAGTGTCAGGAATGGACAAATCAAGGAGGTAAACACTTGAGTGCCCCACAAGCATAAATAAAACATAACTAAAGGAATTATAGATCACCTAGCATCATATTACTATAGTCAAAATCAAAAAAATGAGAGTACACATCAAGTACAAATACATGAGCATAAAGTAACTGCATAAATCAATAAAAGTAACTTGAAGAAGTAAATGAGCAACAAGCTCCAATCCTATAGCTGGAGGAAGACCAACTATGTACTCTGATCCCCAACAGTGGTATAGGATTTCAATGCCACCCAACCATGAGAAACCCATAGGCCCACCCATCCTGCTCATGGAGATAATGACCTGACCACAAGCACATAATACACACAAACACGCAAGAGGCTATGCACATGCCAACCTATACATCACTCAAGGTACACATATGTGGTATGTGGTACGGTAACTCAACTCCCTTGGGAGGCCTCGTACCGTATCCTTGTACCAGCTCACACAAGAGACTGGCTATTGATAGAGACTGCACCCTCGCCCTTAGTACTCCCAAGTGACATATGGTATGGTAACTCTACTCCCTCAGGAGGCCTCATACCATACAGGTGAACTCTTATCTTTTATTAAGTTTTATTACCTATGTGTTTATTTGGTTATCACTTTATTAAACCTCTTCACGCTACCTTATTGACCACTTTCAAGATGGGATAACCATGAGAATATACTCCACATGTCTACCCATACATACCCTTTCTTCTCATATGACGATTGCCAAAAGGCAATGCATTTTCCCAACCCAACTCCCAGATGATCAAATACTCAATTGGTCTATATATAGGAGTTCAGATATCATAAGATCCACCATAGGCACACTCACATGCACGTAGGTGGGTGCACCAAAATCACATAACCAATGAAAAAATAATATGCAAGGGGCTAGATCTAGGAAAAACAATAAGATGAAAAGACCACAACACACTCAGGAAACACGACCGAGTGAAAACCAAAACGAAATAACAATAACACATAGCTCAATTGGCCACACACCAAGAGCGTGAATCCCCATGGAATCCATAATTCATCTTGTTAGAATACAAGGATGACACACAAAGACCAAAAGAAACCAATCACTCAAAATTTAGGTGAATCCAACAACAAGGCAAAATCCTCAAATTTAACTTGACAAAGCACTTTTGGATCGTGATATAAAAATACTCAAAATGCCTTCTAACAATTATGACTCCATGATCCTAATCCTTGTAGAAAATTCTACTAAAAATATAATTCAATTCAATCCAACAAGGCAATAGACAAGTGTTGGATGACATGAAAAATAAGGCGACACAAAAAACACCCAAAACTCAAAGATCTCAAAATTTGACAAAATCAAAAACCCATTTCTAAAACATCCCCAAACTACCAAAAATAAATAAAAATTTATGTTTTGGGCACACAAACACAAATTCCAAAAACATAACTAGGTAAAAACTTCAAATTCAAAAGACATGGAAATATATAAATGCTCATGCCCGCCCAATCGGGTCACGGAAAAACATTAAAACAGAGGGAAACACTAGTTCTCAACCCCCCAAAATTTATCAATTTAATTCATATGAAAAGATGAAGTAAATAAAAAATGGTGAGATTCCCTACCTCACACGAATGGTAAAAACTAAGAATGGAAAGAAAAATAAGAAGAATCAATCGAATCAAAAATGACTCCCCAGAAACGGGAGCATTTGCAGCTGGATTCCAACGAGCCGCTACCCATAAAAATTTGACAAGAGAATTGATCACAACGAAAATAAAATCGAATTTCTTCCAAGAGGATTTGGAGCAAAACTTCAAAACTAACAATTTAACAAATGAGAAGTGAAGTTAAAATTCACTTTTTGCCTATTATAAGCACTTTTTGAGTTAGAATATTAAGACACTTAATAAACTAATTGGAATATTCATAAAATTAATTAAAATAATTCCAGGCATTTGGAATTCAACTACGACAAATTAGCCAAAAAATAATTAAATAAAACAAATCATCAAAATTCCCCAAAATAATTAAATCAACATTTAAATTAAATAATTTTTGCGATAACTGCGGAACCCTAAATGCATAGACACGCTCATTGGCCAATTCACATAATGCATTATGAATCCGGATTTACCACAATAACCGGAGAGATAATTATAATAACCATATTATGGATACATCGCCCATACAAGGATGACATTGGCTCAGCATGAATGGTCAAGGTCACTATCTCTTGGTGCCACTGTCGGGGATATAGGTACACACTCAAATCCTATACTCATGATAAATGTACCTGGTACCTCTTCAGTAAACAAGAAAATGTCAAGTTTAGTTGCTCAATAATATAAATAGCCGAAGCACAAAACAAACACATAATCACGTTGAAAGAGAATGAGACATCGTGTAGATCTCACAAGAAAGTGATTATGACTTCTCACTGCGTACGAGCATCAACGGGAAAAATGCATAGCAGTGGTGTAGTACAACAATATACAACATGTAATCATATAAGAATGCAATAAATTAAAACATTTAAATAATTATTTCTAGGCTATTCTGAGCATATATCAACTGAACGTAAAAGACAGATATCCACAACATAAAATCACCATAATAACGAGTCAATTAACATCCATCATAAAAATATAATCCTTAGTCCAAATCTGAATACAAAATAAACCAGACATCATTATGAAGATAAGATTGAAGTATTACTATTGTCATATTCTAAGATTTAATATTAGCAATGATATAGGTAACAAAAATAAGGTACGGTAATCAGCTACATCACTTAGTGCAAGCACCAGATCAAATCACACAGATTGTCATGGAAACATCATCATACAAGCTAATATTTATCGAACCAGACAATATCTCAACAACGTAAGCAATCATAGTTAGGTAACCACTGACACAAACCTCAGTGAAACCATCAACTCGCATCACAAGCCAAATAGGTAGATAACAACCATAGCCACAAAAGTAGTCTCGAGTTGAGCATGAGAATAACTGAATTGGGTGCACCCCATGATGTCAATCATAACATCATCACAAAGGAATAATCACCAAAACATAATAGTTCCTCAAAATTTATAACAAAATTATCATAATACTTAGCATCATCAATAGTTATACAACCCACATAAAGACATAAAAAAGTTGTCGATGCAATAAAATAGATAAGATCATCCCGAAGGTAAAACCTCTCACAGGTCCAATATGATCATGAAATACACACACGTAAAACCATCAAAGCCACAGCCACCATGGTGCAGGAGCACCTAAGCTACATGATTTCAAAGGACCATATTTGAAAAAATTAATTTTATTTGTTTCATTTATGATCTATAAGGTCATTTGGATATGTTTCAAGTCATGTTGAGTCATTCTCCCAAACTATGTAATGTAATTGCAACAAGTTGTCAAAGTTGCTTATCAAGGTCCTAATAGGTCAAGGAAGTTAAATATGTCAAAATAACCCATGGAAGGGTAAGAATAATGTAAAAGGTCATAAAGTTTCCATTTTTTATATTTTTAGATGGTTTTTACAAATTTTTAAGGTCATTGGCTAAAAGTTGCAAAGTTGTAAAATGCAACTTTTCAAAAGTTTTAAAGAGACAGAAATATGAAGTTGTATGGTCATAAGAGTAAGTTGAGTAGTTGTAACTTCCATATGAAGATTTAAAGGCTATAAAAACCTCTATAATTTTCCTTCATATACATTATGTAAAGTTGGAGAAGGATTGGGAAGCATTGGAAGCATTTTGGTATCATATTTTCATTGTTCAATCTATTATTTTGTTGTCTTGAAAGTTTTCCCTCTTATTTCCTGGACTTGTATGGACATGTACAGTCTGGAGACAAGTGTATTTATATTATTATATTATATCATAGTGAATAATCTTTCCATTCCTTTTGATTTGAGTTTATTTCATGCAATTTTGAGAAATTTATGAGAGTTTTGGTGAAAACCGTTTGTAACTGCCCAAAACCCTGATTCGTGACGACCAGTTTTGAAAGAATCATTATAACTTTTTATTTAACCGTTGGATCCTTCTATAACTTGGGAAAAGGTTTTGTAAATAGAATTTCTATATTACCACTGGAGAGATTGTATTGGTTATCAATATGTAGAGATTTATGAATGACTGTTTATGACTGTATTTTCATGACCAACATACAATAAATTTCAATGTTGAACAATTCTTGGTTTTCTTCTGCAAGTAATGGATAGATGGAAGATTTAAATGATTCATATTTCATGAAAAATATATGGATATACAATTATTCTAGTTTTATATCTTTGGTTAAGACTTGGTAATGGTTATGTGATTTGGAAAAAGAAGAAATGCCTTAATATGAGAATGTGTTCATGAATATGTGGTGAACTTGGAGTTGCATTTTGTTTTGTTGGTTCATTTGAAGGATAAAGAGTCTTGAAATGTCGTTGGATAAGATATATCATAGAAGTTTTATGGATTTCCCATGATTCTCTGCATCAAATTGGTATCAGAGCTTGAAGATATTGAGTGTGTGGGTAGAGCCCCGAGGGAGGCAATCCACACCAGGACCTTCGATTTGTTTATCGATTATTGTTGATCTATTTTGGTTACAGGGTGCATGTCCACTAGCTACATGTGGGAAGACATGTAGGTCTGTCATGGGGCCATAGGAGATGTTCTAAGGGCCCAAGGAAGAATTTCCATGGTTTCCAAAAGACCTGGGGAGAGAGGCAAAGAGAGGAATCCTAGGTGAGGCAAAGTAGTTGGTGATTGGGAGTAGCATTGGAGGGTGGACATATGTTTGGAGCAACACCTTGAGAAGTATCCATTTGAACTCCATTGATGTGACTCTTAGTTTTAAGACATGGTACACTAAATGTATTGTTCAGGATTAGAATTATCACCCTAACTCAGGCATTAAGGCTTCATGACAATTCTATCTGACAATGGAAACTTCATCTAGCTGTGGGTGAACTATGGATGAGGAAGAGTCTCTAGATTTTAGGTTGGTTCCTATCAAATATGGAATATCACCACCTGATTGATAACTTAACTGGGAAAAAGGAAGAAGGAAACTTCTGAAAAAAATAAAAAAAAAATTGGATAGGGGTGATACACCAAAAATGAATTCAGAATTTTGATGAAAAGATAAAATAGTAACTCCAACTCATATATCAAAGGCTTGATCCTTCAAATATCTAATCAACATATAAGATAAATTGATTTCAATACTAGGGTTAAACCATAAATATCTCAAATACTCAGCAAACATATGTTCACCATACAATGTTTTGAATAATTGATCACCTTAAGAAGGAACCAATGTATGAACCAATGAAAACATCTGCTTTATTCTGCACCAAAATCTGACAAAAATGTGGTTACAAACATGGATCCAAGGCACCAAAGAACAATAAGCTCACTCTGCCTTCCTTTTTTTTCAAAATCTACAACTCCAATGGATACAAAATGCATAAAAAGGCTTATAGGAATAAGAAATTCACTAAAGGCTCTCTCTCCACAATCTTGACCCCCTAACTATGAAGCAAAAGCCTCCACTATATAGCCAACATGGCCTATTTCAAAGATATTTCCCCCCCAAAAAGCCTTCCACAAGATTAGATCTCCTAAACTATAGGGCCAAATTAGCACCCTAAATCAAACCCTAAGTTTTAGCCCCTATAAAGTTGATAAATAAAAATATATCTAATTACATATCTTATCAACTTTTTAAAATCTTCTCAAAAGAAAAAACCCAAATACATATCCTCCCAATGCAAACACTGCAACCCTAGCATAACCCGATTACACAAAAGTTTGAACTCTCCCGACACCATACTCGACCAGTTAGTGTAACTGCAGTTTGTTTGTTTGATCACCATCCACCATCGACATGACCACTTTCTTTTGAAAAAAAAGTTTTAAACTTTGTGGCACTAAAAGGTACCATTGTGGCAATATGGAGGGAATATCGATGCACTGGGAACTGTAACTGTATTTACTCCATCTAACAGTGGATTTCAAATTTGAGTAAAACAAAATGCATATTCATTGGTTTCATTTGTATCTTAGGGTTTTTCCTTTGTGGCACTGCCATGTTGAATCTGGAAACCTTGATCTTCTACAATGTATCCACCTCTATTCTATGGAGAAGCTCCAGATTTGTGAGCTTTATAAGGAAGAAAAGATGCAATTTTTATTTGCCATAATCCATGGCATCTTTTAATGAATTTCTCTTCAATACTATTGGATTTCTTCAGTCCTTTGTTTGCTCAGATTTGGGTTCTAACTGTGATTTATCTTCCATTTGCTATATGTTGGAACACTTGGTGGTGTAGTGTCTTTAAGTTAATACAAATGGCACTGTGAACTTGCTTGTAACTAGGGTTCTGGAGTTGATGTTTTAGTCGACCACCACTGCAAGTCTGGGAGTGATCTCAAACTATGGGTGAGGTGTTGAGTTACCATGAAACTCGGCTTTGAACTAGGGATATCTCTCCCACAGTTTCAGACTCATTCCCAGTTTACAGTGTAATATGGAACTGGGAGAAACACCGCGGCCTCTACTGTTTGTTCTTTGACTGATAAGTCACTGATCTTCCTACAGATCTTAAGCATGAGGCTTATTTTTATGTAGCTCCACCTTTACTAATGTGGGTTATCTTTACATTTTGATAGTGTTGTGACTCATCTTGGCTTCCTTCTTCAAACACACTAGCAATATTCCAAGCTGTGATTGAAAATTTTGACAGCAAACCACCATGTGGGTTCTCTTCAGAAAAAAATGTAACTTATGACTGAAAGATGTGGTAGATGTATTCAGTTTTAAGTTATGACATCTTTCAGTCATAAGCTTCACGATTTTTTTGCAAGTTGATTAAAACCATGACTAAAAGCATAAAGAAAAGACACAGGCCACTTTGCACATACAGATAAGTTCATTTTCTTATGTCGTTTGTTTATTTTGTTGGAAGCTTGTGTACATTTTTGTATCTCTGATTTTTTCCTTTACTCTCAACATATGCACATATCATAACCAGGAACCCACTTTGTTGTTGAATAGAAAACTTGTGCTGTCATTTAGGCTATATTTACCAGTCCTCATACTCTGTCTGTTATTTGAATGCATCTCGAAACCACTCCACAAATAAGTAATCATTATTATTTTGCTCACTATTTTTCAAATGTAAAATAAGAATGCATTGTTGTGGCCGATAATAATGTAATCACTGCTTAATGTTTAGGCTTTGATTGATGTCGACTGTTGTCAAACACTCTCATGGCTATTGAACTTGTCTTTTTTTGCTGTCGATCCCATCGTTATATTATTGCTTAATGTTGAACTTTGTTGTCGACTATTGTCCACACTGTCATCTGCAATACCCACATGGCTTTTGAAGATTCATTTACTATTAACTTGATGCTTGTTTGTATTTGTAGTGAAACGCGGGTTTTATGACTGTCAGATGCTCTCTTTCTTTTAAAATCACTCCTCTTTTGGTCTTCAAAAAAAACATGTAGAAAGCATAACAGATGCTTCCCTGTTCGATCACAATCCACTGTCTAAAACAATCATACACAGGATATTAAATTATGTTTAAAAACACATTCAGTTCACAGTTTTACTGATAATAGTGTGAGCATTTTTTAGAATGGAAACACAATATGTTGAATACATTGTTGTCTACAATGCAAAAAATACACTATCCTCCTTTTGAGATGTATATGAGAAAGAAAACCCATGGGGTTCGAGCATGGGCTCGTGACTCTCATGGGTTTTACTCAAAATAGGAAACCCTAATTTGCAAGTATATTTCTTTTACCAAGATTGCATACCCTGTACTGTTATCATAAAAGAACATCTTTTAAAACATTAGTATGAGATGTATTTGTTTAAAAACTCTGCATAAAGATACTCTCTTGGAACTTTGTCTGAAACAAACATACACAAGATATTAAATTATGTTTAAAAACACATTCTTTCATAACCATTAAACATGACCTCATCCGATGAACCTCCTGGATATTATATGATATTCTATTCATCATGTTTGCCTTGTTTGTGTTTCACCATTATGAATGTAACCCCATGTTGATAATGAGATTGTTGATCACTATTTTCACTTGCAGCTTTCACATTTCTTGTTTCATTTTCTTTCTTTGTAGATTCAGTTGTTTAAAATGAACATAACAACATCTTCTCACTTTACAGGGTATATGCACAATCCCTATGCGTGTGGTTTTCAACTTTGATCTCCAAAATGAACTTTTTAACAGTTGGTTGAAACAATCATACACAAGATATGAAAAGGCACTTACTGTAACAACATTTCTCAGTCTCCTTTATTTGCATGATCTCTAATAAACTTTCAGATTCTTTCAATTCTGTACTTCTCTAGTTCATTAAAAATCTTTCTTTGATCATGTTCCTCCAGCAACATCTTTTGAATTCTTTCATGCATTTGCATCTTCTTCTGCATTCAGTTATACATACCTGCCCACCTGCACACAAAATATTGCTTAATTTATTAGGTCATCAGATAACATGAATCAATTAACATTTGTGAGTGAGTGTATGTTGAGATGGCATTCACTCGTGAGTGTTGGTTGATTTGTAACATTTGTTGAACTAGTAGGTTAATCAAATTCTGGAAAAGGTTTCTCAGATGTTATGCTAAGTTCTTTTTATTCAGATATCTAATTACATAGAAAAGAATAACATATATCAAAGTGATCATAAATAGTAAAAGGTTTCATGTTTAGAACAAGTCCCTTTAATACTATTTTTCAGATACTATGGATGAATGTTTTCTAGTTACATTGATTTCATCAGATTGATATGTAACCTTAGAAAAACTGATTGTATGTTGTTTGTGTTCCATGTATTGCTTAGATCCAGCTGGTTCTAACACCCCACTTTCTCTCATGATGCAGGTGAACCCTAAAAGACCTAAATGCAGATGAAGATATGGACTATGGAGACCTAGGACCTAATATGCAAGCATCAAGAAACCAACCACAAGGCAATGCATGGGACCCCTACTCCATACTTTCAATTATGCCTTCTATTATGTAATGTACTATTATTTTGACATGAAAAGAAAGATGAAACAACACTTGTACAATACATTCAGTTTGAATGCACAATGTAATTGATCAATTATAATTTGGAAATTCTGGAATGTGATCAACTCTTAGAGTACAAATAATAACTTCTAAAAATGAATGTAATGATAGAATGTTGATTAATATTATCTGAAGGATAATATTAATGGGACTTTTCTAAAAATGCAATTTTTTCCTATTTGTGGTTACTTTGAAGCATGCTAAAAATTAGGATAACAATTTTGGCGACTTCTGCCGGATGTCTACTTGCTAGACACAACCCTAGACCTTTATCCTTGGGCAATGGCATTAGGAAACCATAAACTATGAATGCAACCATTATTGAAATGAAAATACAGCTACCCTAGACTAATGCAACCTAAAGACCTAAGCAACCTAGAGACCTATGTGCTTGGACAACACTTATTGAAAATGAAACCTAGACTAAAACCTAACCCTCAAAGCAAAGCTTGAGGTGTATTCCATTAACTAGAATTTTTAGAACTTCTCCATCAGTTGTGGACAACTGATAAGCATTGTTTTCCCTATAGGCTGTAATAACAAAAGGGCCTACCCAAAAGTTATCAAATTTATCATACTGCCCTGGCCTGCTTTTTAGTACATCCCACTTGAGTACTAGCTCACCTTCTTTTTAATCCCTAGATGTAGTCTTCTTCTCAAAAGACCTCTTAGTTTGTGCTTGAATCAATTCCATATTTTCAAATGCCCTTTTTCTTTCTTCCTCCAATTGCAATAAACCAGCATACCTCAAGGCAAGGAAATCTTCTTCTTCAAAAAGTGCAGCATTTGATCAGCTAGCTGTAATGTAGGAAATTCTGTAGATATGGTAATCTGGCCTCTTTTCCATAAACAAGGACATAAGGTGAATTCCCAATAACCTTCTCAGGTGTAATTCTATCTAGCTACAAAGCTGCCTTCAACTTAGAGTGCCAATCTCTTTTGTTTCCTTGTAAAGTCTTCTTGATGATCCTGATTAGGTTTCTATTGGTAGACTCTACAAGACCATTACCCTATGGATAATAATTAGAAGAAGCACTTAAATAAATACCATTCTTGACAGCCCATTCGGTTATAGATGATCCAACAAAAGCCAAGTCATTATCTGATGCTATGGAGTGAGGAACTCCAAACCTTGTAATAATATCATAATAGAAATTTAGAACAACATTTCCAAAAGATTCCTTTAGTGCAATGGCCTCAGTCCACCTAGTAAAATAATCTGTAGCAGTCAAGATCCATTTATGCCCCGCACTAGAATTAGGGTTTATTGGGCCAATAAAGTCCACTCCCCACTTGTTGAATGGCTGATCAACAATGATTGGTTTCAATGGCAATGCTGCCAACCTTTGTTTTCTTGCAAACATAGTACAATTTTGGCATCTTCTTGCCCATGAATGAGCATCTTTGAATAAATATGGCCAATAATAGCCAGCTCTCAGAATTTTCCATGATGTAGTTTTGGGGCTGAAATGCCCTCCACAAGATCCATCATGAAATTATGACAAAATCCTATTCTGATCAACATAATCTATACATCTAAGAAGCATACCAGCAAGATCTTTCCTGCACAGAATATTATCAATTAACACATAAGGAATAGATTGAAGCCTAAAGTATGTTCTTTTGGCTCTATCAAGATTTATTGGACATTGACCAGTTTGCAGAAATTTGGTCATATCTGATAACCGGGATGTTGAATCATTAATCAGTATAGGATCACCTTGGGGTAAGATGACCTCTTCAGTGGGCTTAACCTGATCTTCTCCTTCTTCCATCTGAGCACATAAGCCTTTCCCTCTAACCAGCTTGGTCACATAGATTTGTACATCATATTCCATGACTTTAGTTATCCACCCTGCCCTCTTTTCACTGACATCTTTATTTAACATAAATTCTTTAATGCTAGGGTGTGCAATCATTAGATGTATTCTATTCCCAGCAACCATATGTTTAAACTTCTTTAAGGCTTTTATAACAGCTAATACATGTTTTTCTAAAAAACTATATTTTTCCTCATAATTATTCATACCTTTACTAAAAAAGGCTATTGGCTGCTCCTGTCCTTCCTCATTCTTTTGCACCAGCATTACTGAAACTGTGTCAATACCACCATAAGAATATAAGAAAAAATCCTTAGAGAAGTTAGGATTAGCTAAAGTAGGGGCTGAAGATAAGGCATGTTTAATTTGCTCAAAACTCCCCTTTCCCTCAGCAATCTGGCTGAAAGGCACATCCTTTTTTAACATAGAAGTCAAAGGTTTCAATAAATTTGCAATATTAGGAATAAAGTGCCTAACAAAATTTATCCTTCCAATAAAACTTTGCAATCCCTTTTTATGTTTTGGCAGTGATAATTCAAGAATTGCATGAATCCTTTCAGGATCAATTGTTGTACCTCCTTTAGATACTTGGTACCCCAAAATTTTGCGTTCATGTACTACAAAAATAGACTTCTTTGGGTTAAGAGAGATTCTAAACTCTCTACATCTCTGCAAAATTTATTTCAAATGGTCTATGTGTTGATTCGCAATTTTTCTATAAATGGTAACATCATCTAGATATACTAGAACAAAATTATACATCAAATTTTTGAAAGCCATGTGCATTGCTTTCTGAAAAGTAGCCCTTGCATTTGACAAACCGAATGGAATTCTTCAGTAATCCATTGTACCCCATTTAGTGGTAAAGGTTGTTATGAATTGATTAGATTCTTTAACTAAAATCTGGTCATAACCAGAATATCCATCCAAGAGTGAGAATCTTTCAGAACCTAAAACATATTGAAGGATCTGTTCCATGGAAGGAAGAGGATGTCTGTCCTTCAAAGATGCCCTATTAAGGTCTCTAAAATCTACACAGAGTCTTATCTCTCCATTTCTATTCCTTACTGGAACTAGATTGGACACCTATGGTTGATGCTTTATTGGGAATACTATGCCTCCATCTAAGAGCTTTCTTAGTTCTTTCAGCATTAAAGGTTCTAATTTGGGGTTTATGGGCCTTTGCCTTTGCCTGATTAGTCTTGCATTTGGTTCTAACTCTATGGTATGTTGAGTTAGTTGAGGATCAAATCCTTTTAAATCAGCGTAATCCCAAGCAAATACATCACTATATTCTCTAAAAATATCAATAAACAATTATATTTATTTAGGAGAGTTTATTTTACCAACCTTTAGATACTTGTCTCTAAAGATCTCCACCTCCTAATAATGATATTCTTTAACCAGTAAACTAGTTTTACTCTTTCTGAATTGATCATTAGAATTAAAGGCTGATTCCACGCTAACCAATCCTCTTCGAAGCTTGTTACTCTTCAGCTGGATCACTTGATTCTCCATTTTTTGATCATACTTATCACTTTTAGGGACTAAAAATCCTTTAGTTTCTGTCATAAAACTCAAGATGTGTTCATCAGTATTGAAAACTTTCCAATTAGCATCATTATCTGGGATAGATGGCCTTGCAACAATTTTAACATGTGACTGGTCTAAATCAGTCCTTTATTTTTTGTAATTGAAGCATGTGCACCAATACCATCCAATCTGTCACCATTTATATTTTTTTCTTCTAGGTATGCAAATGAGATTAAAGGCATCAAAATCTTCCAAAATATCAAACACTCTTGACTTATGCAACTTTAATAGATTATTCTTAATAGTATTAATTCCTCTCACCTGCCTCACTATCAGCTCACTATCTCCAAATGCCCTTAAACATTTGATTCCCCTTTTCCTAGCCCACTCCAAGCCTTGGATCAAGCTCTCATATTCTGCTATATTGTTAGAACATGGAAAAGATAACTTGTAAGCAGTATAAAATTTATTACCATGAGGTGATACCATCATAACTCCTACACCAATACCATCTTTGTTCTTAGATCCATCAAAATATAGTTCCCATAGCTGGATAGATATTTCAGATTCAGAATTTTGATCTTTAATCAGATTAGGAACAATTGAATCAGATTCTAACATTACATAATTACCAAAACCAGCATCAAACACATCAATATCTTGATCACTTCTAGCTGCCCATTAATCTAGGACAAAATCAGGATATCCTTTAGTTTGTGTGTTATAAGATGAAGTCTCATTGATTTCATCTGGATCCATAATCACACAACTTGCATTCATGGGGCTAGGATTATAAGGCTCTATATGGTCTTTGGCCCATAACTTTGATTTTATGGTCACCTTAGCACCATATCTAGTTCTGAAATACAGGTGAGACCAATTTGATGAGAAATATCCATCTATCTTGGTTGTGAGGTCTCTTCATAAACATAGAGAAAAGTAAGGTGGTAGATCTATGAAAAAAATATCCTGAGAAATGGAGAAGTTTGGACATGTGTGCAAGGTTAAACTTACATTTCTAACAACTACTGTTTTAACTGAAGAACCATTAAGCTGAACAACTCCTTTCTCTAGGGGTTCATACTTTAACCTCAACAAATCAGCTATACTCTTTGGCATGACAGTGCTGGTTGCTCCACTCTCAACCATACAATTATGCACCAATTTATCTCCAATGATTAAAGCCACATAAAACGGAGGAGGCTTAAAATTTGCAGATTTCCTACCTTCCTTTTCTGTCATTTTCTGCATATTGGCTGACTTTCTTTCAACTGGCATTGTTGATTGCTTCAAATCTGTAGAAACTTTACTCTCTTGTAATACTGGTTGCTACACCTTACCAATCTTCTTTTCTTCTTTAATCACTTCATCATGCACCTTTGAAGGTTCTTAATTGGCCATGACTACTCTCGGAGGATGATGTGCAACTTGATGTGGAATTGTTGTTCCTTTTGACAACTCCTCTTTCAACAAATCAGTTTTCCTTGGAATAGCTAATGAATCCCACATAGAAATTGAAACACTCATCTTTTTCATATTATCAACAATGTTATAAGGAACAACAAACTGTACCTTCTGAGGTGACTTACTAATACTCTGATCTAGTTGTTTCTGATACTGTGTTTCTTTGTTGGCATGAGTAGAGGCCCCTTTTGGGATTGAAAATGGTGGAATGGTTGATGATTTATTTGTAGCAGAAATCCTAGGAGCTGACTGCTCTGATTCTAGAGCTCTCTTCTTGGCTCTTGTGTTTGCTGATATGGGTGAATCATCATTCACTCTATAGAATTCTTCCTCTTGCCAATTGAGGAATGCAGTTTCAGGAGCAGTTGTATCATAGTGTTGCTGAGCCTCTTCAGTGGATACAGTAGGTTGTGAATCCATTATACTTTGAACCATTAAGGCTTGATTAAGCACTCCATTAGTACACTTAGACTAATTGTGTTGTTCATTGCAGGGATAACACCATTCATAATCTACAACAAGGTTATTTTGGCTAGGAACAATATCCCTAACAACATTTAGAGGTGTTGGATTGTAAGGCCTATAAGGCCTTTGATTCCAATTTTGCCTATTGGTATTACTATTTCCTTGATATTGCTGCTTGTTGCCCTTATAACTGGGCTGATTAGGTTGCTGAGATGAAGAACCAGGAAATTGACCTTGAGTATGGGCTACTGGATGGCTTTACTACCTTTGTATGTTTACTAGTTCATTCCCAAAAGTCTGTAGCAAGCTCTCAATCTTTTGTTGATTATTTTTTATGCTTTGAAATTTGCTGGTAGGAACAATAGGCATAATTTCTTCACTTTTATAAGATGGCAATGAGGCTATAGGTGGGATAACTAGTGGCTTGTTGGACTGGATGTTCGGAAAATAAGGCATGTTTGGCCTAGGAGCTATCTTTCCTGCCTGAATGAGACTATTCTCTGCCCTTATTGCAATATCAAAAGTTTGAGGTAAAGAATTCCCTCCCATTGACTGGATCATTACTTAAATATCACTATTCGAGCTTTTAAGGAAGTACAAAAATGCATACTAGGTAGTGGCTCTTACCATGGTAGGGATTCTATTCCAAGTATTCTGAAATCTAAGATTAAAATCACTTAGTTCCTCTTGTGGAGCCCTTTCAATGGTAGTTAGTTGTTCTACCAAAGACAAATTATCAGATTTATCCTAAAAAAACTTAGAAAGCCTTTCCCCAAAAACATCCCATGTAGCAATAGAATTTACTGGAAGATTTCTGAACCAGTCAAGAGCTTTACCTTTAAGTGATGCAGCCAATAGCTTCATAGCCACATCTTCCTCCATGACATGACGGACATTGCACAAAGATGCAATATCTATGATGTGTTCAATAGCTATCACTTGACCTTCTCCGCTGAATGATGGCAAACCTTTGAAGGCAGCCATAGGTATATTATTGTGATTTTCAATCTGGAGAGGACTACCTTGATCAAAAGGGACAAATGGTAGATTTATTTCCATTCCTATAGCTAGTGGTACTTGTTGTTGAATAGTAGGTACAACAGGAGCTTGAGTTTGTTGAACTACTTTCCTTTGGTAAGTCTTCAAATTTTGGGGATTTGTTGCAATAACACTTGTAGAAGCTCCAAAAATAGAGTTATCTATAAACAAATTCTCAACACTTGGAAATTTTGATTCGTAATGAGTAGGAACACTTAGATCTTCAGGAAGATTGATTTCTTCAATAATAACCTCAATTTCCTCTAAATTTACAGATTGATCTTCAAAAATGGGGTTATCAAATGAAGAGAAATTTGAATTCAATAGAGTACCTCTTGGATTTTGTGATGTTCTTCCACCTCTGAATGACCTTCCTTCCCTTCTATTTGACTGTAACTCCTGGTATACAAATCCTTCCTTGTTTGATCTAGTTGGAGTTCTGCTCATTAAAATCCACACTAAGAGCTGAAACTAAAATTTAAAACAACCAGAGAACTAACAGCTCAGAACTGATAAGTAGTTTGTTGTCCCACCGGGCGTGCCAAAAACTATTTAGGATTAGAATTGTCACCCTAACACAGGCATTAAGGCTTCATGACAATTCTATCTGACAATGGAAACTTCCACTAGCTATGGGTGAACTATGGATGAGGAAGAGTCTCCAGATTCTAGGTTGGTTCCTATCAAATATGGAATATCACCACGTGATTGATAACTTAATTAGGAAAAAGGAAACTTCTGAAAAACAAAAAAAACTGGATAGGGGTGATATACCAAAAATGAATTAAGACTTTTGATGAAAAGATAAAACAATAACTCCAACTCATATATCAAAGGCTTCACCCTTCAAATATCTAATCAACATATAGGCTAAACTGATTTCAATACTAGGGTTAAACCACAAATATCTCAAATAGTCAGCAAACATACATTTTCCATCCAAGGTATTGAATAATTGATCACCTTAAGAAGGAATATAGATGCACTTTCTTCTCTTGGATAAAAATATAAATAAAACTTGCAAAGAAAGATGAAAATAGGATCATAGAATCAAAACTCCAAATGTATGAACCAATGAAAACATCTTCTTTGTTCTGCACCAAAATCTGACAAAAATGTGGTTACAAACATGAATCCAAGGCACTAAAGAACAATAAGCTCACTTTGCCTTCCTTTTTTTTTTGAAATCTGCAACTCCAATAGATAAAAAATGCATAAAAAGGCTTATAGGAATAAGAAATTCACTAAAATATTTCTCTCCACAATCTTGACCCCCTAACTATGTAGCAAAAACCTCCACTATATAGCCAACATGGCCTATTTCAAAGATATTCCCCCCCCAAAAAGCCTTCCACAAGATTAGATCTCCTAAACTATAGGGCCAAATTAGCACCCTAAATCAAACCCTAATTTTTAGCCCCTATAAATTTGATAAATAAAAAATATATCTAATTACATATCTTATCAACTTTTTTAAATCTTCTCAAAAGCAAAAACCCGAATACATATCCTCCCAATGCAAACATTGCAACCCTAACATAACCCGATTACACAAAAGTTTGAACTCTGCCAACACCATACTCGAGCAATTAGTGTAATTGTAGTTTATTTGTTCGATCACCATCCACCATCGACATGACCACTTTCTTTTGAAAAGATAGTTTTAAACTTCATCGCACTAAAAGGTACCATCGTGGCAATATGGAGGGAATGTCGATGCACTGGGAACTGTAACTGTATTTACTCCATGTGACAGTGGATTTCAAATTTGAGTAAAACGCAATGCATATTCATCAGTTTCATTTGTATCTTAGGGTTTTTCCTTCATGGAGCCGCCATGTTGAATCTAGAAACCTTGATCTTCAACAATGTATCATCCTCTATTTTGTGGAGAAGCTTCATATTTATGAGCTTTATGAGGAAGAAAAGATGCAATTTTTATTTTCCATAATCCATGGCATCTTTTAATGACTTTCTCTTCAATGTTGCTGGATTTCTTCAGTCCTTTCTTTGCTCAAATTTAGGTTCTAACCATGAGTTATCTTCCATTTTCTATCTATTGGAACACTTGGTGGTGTAGTGTCTTTAAGCCAATACAAATGGCGCTGCGAACTTGCTTCTAACTCAAGTTCTGGAGTCGATGTTTTAGTCGACCACCACTGAAAGTCTAGGAGTGATCTCAAACTGTGGGTGAGGTGTTGAGTTACCATGAAACTTTAATTTGAACTGGGGATATCTCTCCCATATTTTCAGACTCATCCCCAGTTGGCAGTGTAATATGGAGCTGGGAGAAACAACGTGACCTCTACTATTTGTTCTTTGACTGATAAGTCACTAATCTTCCTGCAGATCTTAAGCATGAGGCATATTTTTATGTAGCTCCACCTTTATTGATGTGGGTTATCTTTACATTTTGATAGTGTCATGATCATCTTGGCTTCCTCCTTTAGACACACTAGAACCAGTCCAAGCTGTGACTGAAAATTTTGACAGCAAACCACCATGTGGGTTCTCTTCAGCAAAAACAAAACTTATGACTGAAAGATGTGGTAGATGCATTCAGTTTTATGTTATGACATCTTTCAGTCATAAGCTCCACAATTTTTTTGCAAGTTGATTAAAACCATGATTGAAAGCATAAAGAAAAGACACAGGTCGCTTTGCCTATACAGATTAGCTCATTTTCTTCTGTTATTTATTTATTTTGTTGGAAGCTTGTGTACATTTTTGTATCTCTGATTTTTTCCTTTATTGTCAACATATGCACATATCATAACCAGGAACGCACTTTGTTGTTAAATAGAAAACTTGTGCTATCATTTAGGCTTTATTTACCAGTCCTCATACTCTATTTGTTCTTTGAATGCATCTCGACACCACTCCATGGATAAGTAATCTTATTATTTTTCTCACTATTTTTCAAATGTAAAATAAGAATGCACTGTTGTGGCTGATAATAATGTAATCATTGCTTAATGTTTATGCTTTGCTTGATGTCGACTGTTGTCAAACACTCTCATGGATGTTGAACTGGTCTTTGTTTTCTCTCAAGTCCATCATTATATTACTACTTAATGTTGAACTTTGTTGTCGAATATTGTCCACGCTGTCATCTACAATACCCACATGGCTTTTGAAGATGCATTTACTGTTACCTTGATGCTTATCTATATTTGTAGTGAAATGCGGGTTTTATGACTGTCAGATGCTCTCTTTCTTTTAAGAGCACTCCTCTTTCGGTCTTCAAACAAAACATGTAGTAAGCATAACGGATGCTTCCCTGTTCGATCACAATCCATTGTCTAAAACAATCATACACAAGATATTAAATTATGTTTAAAAATACATTTAGTTCACAGTTTTACTGATAATAGTGTGAGCATTTTTTAGAATGGAAACACAATATGTTGAATATGTTGTTGTCTTTAATGCAGAAAATACACTATCCTCCTTTTGAGATGTATATGAGAAATAAAACCCATGGGGTTCGAGCACGAGCTTGTGACTCCCATGGGTTTTACTCAAAATAGGAAACCCTAATTTGCAATTATATTTCTTTTACCAAGATTGCATACCCTGTACTGTTATCATGAATGAACATCTTTTAAAACATCAGTATGAGATGTATTTGTTTAAAAACTCTGCATAAAGATACTCTCTTGGAACTTTGTTTGAAACAAACATACACAATATATTAAATTATGTTTAAAAACACATTCTTGTAGAACCATTAAACATGACCTCATCCGATGAACCTCCTGGATATTCTATGATATTCTATTAATCATGTTTGCCTTGTTTGTGTTTCACTATTATGAATGTAACCCCATGTTGATAATGAGATTGTTGATCACTGTTTTCACTTGCAGCTTTCACATTTCTTGTTTCATTTTCTTTCTTTGTAGATTTAGTTGTTTAAAATGAATATAACAACATATTCTCACTTTACAAAGTATATGCACAATCTCTATGCATGTGGTTTTCAACTTTGATCTCCAAAATGAACTTTTTAATAGTTGTTTGAAACAATCATATACAAGATATGAAAAGGCACTTACTGTAACAACATTTCTCAATCTCCTTTATTTGCATGATCTCTAATGAATTTTTAGATTCTTTCAACTCTGTACTTCTCTAATTCATTAAAAATCTTTCTTTGATCGTGTTCCTCCAGCAACACCTTTTGAATTCTTTAATGCATTTGCATCTTCTTCTGCATTCAGTTATACATACCTGCCCACTTGCACACAAAACACTGCTTAATTTATTAGGTCATCAGATAACATGAAGCAATTAACATTTGTGAGTGAGTGTATGCTGAGATGGCATTCACTCATGAGTGTTGGTTGATTTGTAGAATTTGTTGAACTAGTAGGTTAATCAAATTCTCGAAAAGGTTTCTCAGATGCCATGCTAAATTCTTTTTATTTAGATATCTGATTACATAGAAAAGAATAACATATACCAAAGTGATCGTAAATAGTAAAGGGTTTTATGTTTAGAACAAGTCCATTTAATACTATTTTTCAGATACTATGGATGAATGTTTTCTTGTTACATTGATTTCATCAGATTGATATGCAACCTTATAAAAATTGATTGTATGATGTTTGTGTTCCATGTATTGCTTAGATCCAGCTGGATCTAACACCCCACTTTCTCTCATGATGCAGGTGAACCCTAACAGACCTAAATGTAGATGAAGATATGGACTATGGATACTTGGGACCTGATATGCAACCATCAAGAAACCAATCACAAAGCAATGCATGGGACCCCTACTCCATACTTTCAATTATGCCTTTTATTCTGTGATGTACTATTATTTTGACATGAAAAGAAAGATGAAACAACACTTGTACAATACATTCAGTTTGAATGCACAATGTAATTGATCAATTATAATTTGGAAATTCTGGAATGTGATCAACTCTTAGAGTGCAAATAATAACTTCTAAAAATGAATGTAATGATAGAATGTTGATTAATATTATCTGAAGGATAATTTTAATGTGAATTTTCTAAAAATGCAATTTTTTCCTATTTGTGGTTACTTTGATGCATGCTGAAAATTAGGATAACAATTTTGGCAACTTCTGCTAGATGTCTGCCTGCTAGACACAACCCTAGACCTTTATCCTTGGGCAATGGAGTTAGGAAACCAAAAACCATGAATGCAACCATTATTGAAATGAAAATACAGCTACCCTAGACTAATGCAACCTAAAAACCTAAGAAACCTAGAGACCTATGTGCTTGGACAACACTTATTGAAAATGGAACCTAGACTAAAACCTAACCCTCAAAGAAAATATTGAGGTGTATTCCATTAACTGGAATTTGTAGAACTTATCCATCAGTTGTGGATAACTGATAAGCATTGTTTTCCCTACAGGATGTAATGACAAAAGGGTCTGCCCAAAAGTTATCAAATTTATCATACTGCCCTGGCCTGCTTTTTAGTACATCCCACTTGAGTACTAGCTCACCTTCTTTGTAATCCCTAGATGTAGTCTTCTTCTCAAAAGACCTCTTAGTTTGTGCTTGAATCAATTTCATATTTTCAAATGCCCTTTTTCTTTCTTCCTCCAACTGCAATAAACCAACATACCTCAAGGCAAGGGAATATCCTTCTTAAAAAAGAAACATTTGATCAGCTAGTTGTAATGCAGGAAATTCTATAGATATGGGTAATCTGGCCTCTTTTCCATAAACAAGGACATAGGGTGAATTCCCAATAACCTGCTTAGGTGTAATTCTATCCATCCACAAAGCTACCTTCAACTTAGAGTGCCAATCTCTTTTGTTTTCTTGCAAAGTCTTCTTGATGATCCTGATTAGGTTTTTATTGGTAGACTCTACAAGACCATTACCCTGTGGATAGTAATTAGAAGAAGCACTTAAATAAATACCATTCTTGACAGCGCATTCGGTTATAGATGATCCAACAAAAGCCAAGGCATTATCTAATACTATGGAGTGAGGAACTCAAAACCTTGTAATAATATCATTATAAAAATTTAGAACAACATTTCCAGAAGATTCCTTTAGTGCAATGGCCCCTGTCCACCTAGTAAAATAATCTGTAGCAGTCAAGATCCATTTATGCCCTGCACTAGAATTAGGGTTTATTCGGCCAATAAAGTCCACTCCCCACTTGTTGAATGGTTGATCAACAATGATTTGTTTCAATGGAAATGTTGCCAACCTTTGTTTTCCTGCAAACATAGCACAATTTTGGCATCTTCTTGCCCATGAATGAGCATCTTTGAATAAATATGGCCAATAATAGCCAGCTCTCAGAATTTTCCATGCTATAGTTTTGGGGCTGAAATGCCCTCCATAAGATCCACCATGAAATTCAGACAAAATCTTATTCTGATCAACATAATCTATACATCTAAGAAGCATACCAACATGATCTTTCTTGTATAGAATGTTATCAATTAGCACAAAAGGAATAGATTGAAGCCTAAAGTACCTTCTTTTGGCTCTATCAAGATTTATTGGACATTGACCAGTTTGTAGAAATCTGATCATATCTGATAACCAAGATGCTGAATCATTAATCAGTACATGATCACCTTGGGGTAAGATGACCTCTTCAGTGGGATTAACCTGATCTTCTCCTTCTGCCATCTGAGTACATAAGCCTTTCCCTCTAACTAGCTTGGTTACATGGATTTGTACATCATATTCCATGACTTTAGTTATCCACCCTGCCCTCTTTTTACTGACATCTTTATTTAACATAAATTATTTAATGCTAGGGTGTGCAATCGTTAGATGTATTCTATTCCCAGCAACCATATGTTTAAAATTCTTTAAGGATTTTATAACAACTAATACATGTTTTTCTACAAAACTGTATTTTCCTCATAATTATTCATAGCTTTACTAAAAAAGGCTACTGGCTGCTCTTGTACTTCCTCATTCTTTTGCACCAACATTGTTGAAACTGTTTCAATACCACCATAAGCATATAAAACAAAATCCTTAGAGAAATTAGGATTAGCTAAAGTAGGGGCTGAAGATAAGGCATGTTTAATTTTCTCAAAACTCTCCTTTCCCTTAGCAGTCCAGCTGAAAGGCACATCCTTTTTTAACATAGAAGTCAAAGGTTTCATTAAATTTGCAATATTAGGAATAAAGTGCCTAACAAAAATTATCCTTCCAATAAAAATTTGCAATCCCTTTTTATGTTTTGGCAGTGATAATTCAAGAATTGCATGAATCCTTTTAGGATCAATTGTTGTACCTCCTTTCGACACTTGGTACCCAAAAAGTTTGCCTTCTTGTACCACAAAAATAGACTTCTTTGGGTTAAGAGAGATTCCAAATTCTCTATATCTCTGCAAAATTTGTTTCAAATGGTCTATGTGCTGGTTCGTAATTTTTCTGTAAATGGTAGCATCATCTAGATATACTAGAACACAATTATACATCAAATTTTTTAAAGCCATGTCCATTGATTTCTAAAAAGTAGCTCCTGCATTTGACAGACCAAATGGCATTCTTCGGTAAGCCATTGTACCCCATTTAGCGGTAAAGGTTGTTTTGAATTGATTAGCTTCTTTAACTAAAATCTAGTTATAACCAGAATATCCATCCAAGAGTGAGAATCTTTAAAAACTTGAAACATATTGAAGGATCTATTCCATGGAAGGAAGAGGATGTCTATCCTTCAGAGATGCCCTATTAAGGTCTCTAAAATCTACACAGAGTCTTATCTCTCCATTTCTCTTCCTTACTGGAACTAGATTGGACACCCATGATGTATGCTTTATTGGGAATACTATGCCTCCATCTAAAAGCTTTCTTAGTTCTTTCAGCATTAAAGGTTCTAATTTGGGGTTTATGGGCCTTTGCCTTTGCCTGATTGGTCTTGCATTTGGTTCTAACTCTATGGTATATTGATTTATTTGAGGATCAAATCCTTTTAAATCAGGATAATCCCAAGAAAATACATCACTATATTCTCTGAAAAGATCAATAAACAATTTTTTTTCTTTGGGAGAGTTTATTTTACCAACCTTCAGATACTTGTCTCTAAAGATCTCCACCTCCTCATAATGATCTTCTTTAACCGGTAAACTAGTTTTACTCTTTTTGAATTGATCATCCGAATTAAAGGCTAATTCCAGGCTAACCAATCCTCTTGGAAGCTTGTTACTCTATAGCTGGATCACTTGATTCTCCATTTGCTAATCATACTTATCACTTTTAGGGACTAAAAACCCTTTAGTTTCTGTCATAAAACTCAAGATGTGTTCATCAATATTAAAAACTTGCAAATTAGCATCATTATCTAGGATAGATGGCCTTGCAACAAATTTAACATGTGACTGGTCTGAAATCAGTCATTTATTTTCTGTAATTGAAGCATGTGCACCAATACCATCCAATCTGTCAGCATGTATATTTTTTTCTTCTAGGTATGCAAATGCGATTAAAGGCATCAAAATCTTCCAAAATATCAAACACTCTTGACTTATACAGCTTTAAGAGATCATTATTAATAGTATTAATTCCTCTCACCTACCTCACTATCAGCTCACTATCTCCAAATGCCCTTAAACATTTGATTCCCCTTTTCCTAGCCCACTCCAAGCCCTGGATCAAGCTCTCATATTCTGCTATATTGTTAGAACATGGAAAAGATAACTTGTAAGCAACATAAAATTTATCACCATGATGTGATACCAACATAAATCCTGCACCAATACCATCTTTATTCTTAGATCCATCAAAATATAGTTCCCATAGTTGGTTAGATATTTCAGATTCAGGACATTGATCTTTAATCAGATTAGGAACAATTGAAACAGATTCTAACATTACATAATTACCAAAACTAGCATCAAACACATCAATATCTTGATCACTTCTAGCTGCCCATTAATCTAGGACAAAATCAGGATATCCTTCAGTTTGTGTGTTATAAGATGAAGTCTCATTGATTTCATCTGGATCCATGATCACACAACTTGCATTCATGGGGATAGAATTATAAGGCTGTATATGGTCTTTGGCCCATAACTCTAATTTTGTTGTCACCTTAGCACCATATCTAGTTCTGAAATACAGGTGAGACCAATCTGATGAGAAATATCCATCTATCTTGGTTGCGAAGTCTCTTGATAAATATAGAACAAAGTAAGGTGGTAGATCTATGAAAAAATATCCTAAGAAATGGAGAAGTTTGGACATGTGTGCAGGGTTAAACTTGCATTTTTAACAACTCCTACTATTTTAACTGAAGAACCATCAAGCTGAACAACTCCTTTCTCTAGGGGTTCATACTTTAACCTCAACAAATCAGCTATACTCTTTGGCATGACAGTGCTGGTTGCTCTACTATTAACCATACAATTATACACCAATTTATCTCCAATGATTAAAGACACATTAAAGGGAGGAGGCTTAAAATTTGTAGATTTCCTACCTTCTTTTTCTGTCATTTTCTACATATTGGCTGACTTTCTTTCAACTGGCATTACTGATTGCTTCAAATCTGCAGAACCTTTACTCTCTTGTAATACTGGTTGTTGCACCTTACCAATCTTCTTTTCTTCTTTAATCACTTCATCATGCACCTTTGAAGGCTCTGAATTGGCCATGACTCCTCTCGGAGGATGATGTGCAGCTTGATGTGGAATTGTTAATCCTTCTGATAGCTCCTCTTTCAACAAATCAGTTTGCCCTGGAGTAGCTAATGAATCCCACATAGAAATTGAAACACTCATCTTTTTCATATTATCAACAATGTTATAAGGAATAGCAAACTGTACCTTCTAAGGTGACTTACTAATACTCTGATCCAGCTATTTTTGATATTGTGTTTATCTGTTGGCATGAGTAGAGGCCCCTTTTAGGATTGAAACTGGTGGAATGGTTGATGATTGATTTGTAGCAGCAATCCTAGGAGCCGACTTCTCTGATTCTAGAACTCTGTTCTTGGCTCTTGTGTTCACTAATATGGATGAATCATCATTCACTCCATAGAGCTCTTCCTCTTACCAATTGAGGAATGCAGTGTCAGGAATAGTTGTATCATAGTGTTGCTGAGCCTCTTTAGTGGATACAATAGGTTGTGAATCCATTACACTTTGAACAATTAAGGCTTGATTAAGCACTCCATTAGTACACTTAGACTGATTGTGTTGTTCATTATAGGGATAACACCATTCATAATCTGTAGCAAGGTTTTTTTGGCTAGGAACAATATCCCTAACAACATTTAGAGGTGTTGGATTGTAAGGCCTATAAGGCCTTTGATTCCATTTTTGCCTATTGGTATTACTATTTCCTTGATATTGCTACTTGTTGCCTTGATAACTGAGCTGATTATGTTGTTGAGATGAAGAACCAGCAAATTGACCTTGAGTATGGGCTATTGGATGGCTTTGCTACCTTTTCAAGTTTACTAGTTCATTCCCAAAAGTCTGTAGCAAGCTCTCAATCTTTTGTTGACTATTTTTTATGCTTTACAATTCACTGGGAGGAACAATAGGCATAATTTCTTCACTTTTATAAGATGGAAATGAGGCTAGAGGTGAGACAACTAGTGGGATGTTGGACTGGATGTTAGGAAAATAAGGCATGGGTGGCCTAGGAGCTATCTTTCATGCCTGAACAAGACTATTCTCTGCCCTTATTGCAATATCAAAAGTTTGAGGTAAAGAATTCCCTCCCATTGATTGGATCATTATTGAAATATCACTATTCAAGCTTTTAAGAAAGTACAAAAATGCATACTTGGCAGAGGGTCTTACCATGGTAGGGATCCTATTCCAAGTCTTTTGAAATTTGAGATTAAAATCACTTAGTTCCTCTTGTGGAGCCCTTTTAATGGTAGTTAGTTGTTCTACCAGAGATAAATTGTTAGATTTATCCTCAAAAAACTTAGAAAGCCTTTCCCCAAAAACATCCCATGTAGCAATAGAATTTACTGGAAGATTTCTGAACTAGTCAAGAGCTTTACCTTTAAGTGATGCAGCCGACAGCTTCATAGCCACATCTTACTCTGTGACATGATGGACATTGCATAGAGATGCAATATCTCTGATGAGTTCAATAGTTGTCACTTGACCTTCTCCGGTGAATGATGGCAAACCTTTCAAGGCAGCCAAAGGTATATTGTTGTGATTTGCAATCCAGAGAGGACTACCTTGATCAAAAGGGACAAATGGTAGATTTCTTTCCATTCCTAAAACTAGTGGTACTTGTTGCTGAATAGTAGGAACAACAGGAGCTTGAGTATGTTGAACTGCCTTCCTTTGGTAAGTCTTCAAATTTTGGGGATTTGCTGCAGTAACACTTGTAGAAGCTCCAAAAATAGATTTATCTATAAAAAAATTCTCAACACTTGGAAATTCTGATTCGCAATGAGTAGGAACACTTAGATCTTCAGGAAGATTGATTTCTTCAATAATAACCTCAAGTTCCTCTAAATTTATAGATTGATCTTCAAAAATGCGGTTATCAAATGAAGAGAAATTTGAATTCAATAGAGTACCTCTTGGATTTTGTGATGTTCTTCCACCTCTGAATGACATCCCTCCCCTTCTATTTGATTGTAACTCCTTGTATACAAATCCTTCCTTGTTTGATCTAGTTGGAGTTCTGCTCATTAAACTCCACAATGAGAGCTAAAACTGAAATTTAAAACAACTAGAGAACTAACAACTCAGAATTGAGAAGCAATTCATTGTCCCACTGGGCGTGCCAAAAATTGTTTAGGATTAGAATTGTCACCCTAACTCAGGCATTAAGGCTTCATGACAATTCTATCTGATAATGGAAATTTGCTCTTGTTGTGGGTGAACTATGGATGAGGAAGAGTCTCCAGATTCTAGGCCGGTTCCTATCAAATATGGAATATCACCACTTGATTGATAAATTAATTGGGAAAAAGGAAGAAGGAAACTTTTGAAAAACAAAAAAAAAACTAGATAGGGGTGATACACCAAAAATGAATTAAGACTTTTGATGAAAAGATAAAACAGTAACTCCAACTCATATATCAAAGGCTTGACCCTTAAAATCTCTAATCAACATATAGGCTAAACTGATTTCAATACTAGGGTTAAACCACAAATATCTCAAATAGTCAGCAAACATACATTTTCCATACAAGGTTTTGAATAATTGATCACCTTAAGAAGGAATATAGATGCACTCTCTTCTCTTTTATAACAATGAAAATAACACTTGCAAAGAAAGATGAAAATAGGATCATAGAATCAAAACTCCAAATGTATGAACCAATGAAAACATTTGCTTTATTCTGCACCAAAATCTGACAAAAATGTGGTTACAAACATGAATCCAAGGCACTAAAGAACAATAAGCTCACTTTTCCTTCCTTTTTTTTTCAAAATATGCAACTCCAACGGATACAAAATGCATAAAAAGGCTTATAGGAATAATAAATTCACTAAAAGCTCTCTCTCCACAATCTTGACCCCCTAACAATGAAGAAAAATCCTCCACTACATAGCCAACATGTCCTATTTCAAAGATATTTCCCCCCCAAAAAGCCTTCCACAAGATTAGATCTCCTAAACTATAGGGCCAAATTAGCACCCTAAATCAAACCCTAAGTTTTAGCCCCTATAAAGTTGATAAATAAAAATATATCTAATTACATATCTTATCAACTTTTTTAAATCTTCTAAAAAGCAAAAACCTGAATACATATCCTCCCAATGCAAACACTGCAACCCTAACATAACACTGATTACACAAAAGTTTGAACTCTGCCGACACCATACTTGACCAGTTAGTGTAACTGCAGTTTGTCTGTTCGATCACCATCCACCATCGACATGACCACTTTCTTTTGAAAAGATAGTTTTAAACTTTGTGGCACTAAAAGGTACCATCATGGAAATATGGAGGAAATGTCGATGTAGTGGGAACTATAACTGTATTTACTCCATCTGACAGTGGATTTCAAATTTGAGTAAAACACATTGCATATTCATCGGTTTCATTTATATCTTAGGGTTTTTCCTTTGTGGCACTGCCATGTTGAATTTTGAAACCTTGATCTTCTGCAATGTATCTACCTCTATTCTATGGAGAAGCTCTAGATTTATGAGCTTTATGAGGAAGAAAAGATGCAGTTTTTATTCGCCATAATCCATGGCATCTTTTAATGACTTTCTCTTCAATACTTTTAGATTTCTTCAGTCCTTTCTTTTCTTAGATTCGGGTTCTAACCGTGATTTATCTTCCATTTTCTATATGTTGGAACACTTTGTGGTGTAGTGTCTTTAAGCCAATAAACATGGCACTGTGAACTTGCTTGTAACTCAGGTTCTGGAGTTGATGTTTTAGTCAACCACCACTGCAAGTTTGGGAGTTGAGTTACCATGAAACTCGGCTTTGAACTGGGGATATCTCTCCCATATTTTCAGACTCATCCCCAGTTCATAGTGTAATATGGAGCTGGGAGAAACAATGCAACCTCTACTCTTTGTTCTTTGACTGATAAGTCACTGATCTTCCTACAGATCTTAAGCATGAGGCTTATTTTTATGTAGCTCCACCTTTACTGATGTGGGTTATCTTTACATTTTGATAGTGTCGTGACTCATCTTGGCTTCCTTCTTTAGACACGTTGGCAACAGTCCAAGCTGTGACTGAAAATTTTGACAGCAAACCACCATGTGGGTTCTCTTTAGCAAAAACGTAACTTATGACTGAAAGATGTGGTAGATGCATTCAGTTTTAAGTTATGATATCTTTCAATCATAAGATTCACAATTTTTTTGCAAGTTGATTAAAACCATGACTGAAAGCATAAAGAAAAGACACAGGCCACTTTGCACATACAGATAAGCTCATTTTCTTCCGTCGTTTGTTTATTTTGTTGGAAGCTTGTGTACATTTTTGTATCTCTGATTTTTTCCTTTACTCTCAAGATATGCACATATCATAACCAGGAACCCACTTTGTTGTTAAATAGAAAACTTGTGCTGTCATTTAGGATTTATTTACCAGTCCTCATACTATGTTTGTTCTTTGAATGCATCTTGACACCACTCCACAGGTATGTAATCATTATTATTTTGCTCACTTTTGTGGCCGATAATAATGTAATCACTGCTTAATGTTTAGTCTTTACTTGATGTCGATTGTTGTCAAACACTCTCATGGCTATTGAAATGATCTTTGTTTGCTGTCAAGCCCATCATTATATTACTACTTAATGTTGAACTTTGCTATCGATTGTTGTCCATGTTGTCATCTGCAATACCCATATGGCTTTTGAAGATGCATTACTGTTAACTTGATGCTTGTTTGTATTTGTAGTGAAACGCGGGTTTTATGACTGTCAGATGCTCTCTTTCTTTTAAAAGCACTCCTCTTTCAGTCTTCAAACAAAACATGTAGTAAGCATAAAAAATGCTTCCCTGTTCAATCATAATCCATTGTCTAAAACAATCATACACAGGATATTAAATTATGTTTAAAAACACATTTAGTTCACAGTTTTACTGATAATAGTGTGAGCATTTTTTAGAATGGAAACACAATATGTTGAATATGTTGCTATCTTCAATGTAGAAAATACACTATCCTCCTTTTGAGATGTATATAAGAAAGAAAACCCATGGCGTTTGAGCATGGGCTTGTGACTCCAATGAGTTTTACTCAAAATAGGAAACCCTAATTTGCAAGTATATTTCTTTTACCAAGATTGCATACCCTGTATTGTTATCATGAATGAACATCTTTTAAAACATCAGTATGAGATGTATTTGTTTAAAAACTCTGCATAAAGATACTCTCTTGGAACTTTGTCTGAAACAAACATACACAAGATATTAAGTTATGTTTAAAAATACATTCTTTTAGAACCATTAAACATGACCTCATCCAATAAATCTCCTAGATATTCTATGATATTTTTCTCATCATGTTTGCCTTGTGTGTGTTTCACCATTATGAATGTAACCCCATGTTGATAATGAGATTGTTGATCACTGTTTTCACTTGCAGCTTTCACATTTCTTGTTTCGTTTTCTTTCTTTGCAGATTCAGTTGTTTAAAATGAACATAACAACATCTTCTCACTTTACAGAGTATATGCACAATCTCTATGCATGTGGTTTTCAACCTTGATCTCCAAAATGAAATTTTTAACAATTGTTTGAAACAATCATACACAAGATATGAAAAGGCACTTACTATAACAGTATTTCTCAATCTCCTTTATTTGCATGATCTCTAATGAACTTTCAAATTCTTTCAATTCTATACTTCTTTAATTCATTAAAAATCTTTCTGTGATCATGTTCCTCCAGCAACATCTTTTGAATTCTTTCATGCATTTGCATCTTCTTCTGCATTCAGTTATACATACCTACCCACTTGCACACAAAACACTGCTTAATTTATTAGGTCATCATATAAGATGAATCAATTAACATTTGTGAGTGAGTGTATGCTGAGATGGCATTCACTCATGAGTGTTGGTTGATTTGTAGCATTTGTTGAACTAGTAGGTTAATCAAATTCTGGAAAAGGTTTCTCAGATGCCATGCTAAGTTCTTTTTATTCAGATATCTAATTACATAGAAAATAATAACATATATCAAAGTGATCATAAATAGTAAAAGGTTTCATGTTTAGAACAAGTCCCTTTAATACTATTTTTCAGATACTATGGATGAATGTTTTCTTGTTACATTGATTTCACAAGATTGATATGCAGCCTTAGAAAAATTGATTGTATGTTGTTTGTGTTCCATGTATTGCTTAGATCCAGCTAGATCTAACACCCCACTTTATCTCATGATGCAGGTGAACCCTAAAAGACCTAAATGCAGATGAAGATATGGACTATGGAGACCTAGGACCTGATATGCAACCATCAATAAACCAACCACAAGGCAATGCATGGGACCCCTACTCCATACTTTCAATTATGTCTTCTATTCTGTAATGTACTATTATTTTGACATGAAAAGAAAGATGAAACAACACTTGTACAATACATTTAGTTTGAATGCACAATGTAATTGATCAATTATAATTTGGAAATTCTGGAATGTGATCAACTCTTAGAGTACAAAAAGTAACTTCTAAAAATGAATGTAATGATAGAATGTTGATTAATATTATCTGAAGGATAATATTAATGGGACTTTTTCTAAAAATGCATTTTTTTCCTATTTTTGGTTACTTTGATGCATGCTGAGAATTAGGATAACAGGTATAAATAAAACAAAGAATAAAATAAGGAAAAGAGGCAAAGGCACAAATGAAGACAAAGTTGAAGAAGAAATTTTCAGTCCAATTTTTTCTTGCAGGTTATCTCATCCACATTTCCAAGAGACTTAGAAACTTTTCAAGCTTGGGAGTATGGTGCAAGAGCACCTAAGCTTCATGATATCAAAGGCCAAATGTGAAAAAATTAATTTTATTTTTTTCATTTATGATCTATAAGGTTATTTGGATATGTTTCAAGTCATGTTGAGTCATTATCCCAAACTATGTAATGTAATTGCAACAAGTTGTCAAAGTTGCTTATCAAGGTCCTAATAGGTCAAGGAAGTCAAATATTTCAAAATAGCCCATGGAAGGGTAAGAATGATGTAAAATGTCATAAAATTTCCATTTTGATATGTTTATATGCTTTTTACAAAGTTTTAAGGTCATTGGCTAAAAGTTGTAAAAGTTATAAAATGCAACTTTTCAAAAGTTGTAAAAAGACAAAAATATGAAGTTGTATGGTCATAAGAGGAAGTTGAGTAGTTGTTGATGACATGTAACTGATTGAATTTTTGATAATGTTAAGTTAAAGATGATGCAAGACATTAAATTAGTTAATGGTTTGTATTGTCATTGATTTCAACTTGATATCATCTGTACGGTCATGTACATAATGCCAAAGACTTCAAAAAATCAATGGAACAGAGGTTATTTTTTCAACAATGCATAAAATTTATGTATTCACTAAGTGACAGACAACACTGACGGAGTGCACACCATCGGTAAAGGCAGAGAAAAAGTCATAGTGATGCCCAACGAGCAGAAGACAGTGTTGCCCGACGAAGCAAAATCACAAGATGCTCGACGAGCTAAAAATAGTGTTGCCCGATGAGAAAGATCCAATGATGCCCGACGGATGGAGATCCTGAAGCTAACTGAAGTTGCACCGATGGAACTGGCAGTTGTTACCAGCGATGAACTGTAGAATTGACTGACAGAACAAAGAGATCAGAAAATGACAAAATATCTAGCTGGTAGAGCTTAAGGATAGGCTTAACTGATTGTTTTATTTTTTTATTCAACCACAATTAAGCAATTGATTTATATAGTTGGCAAGAAGATAACTACGAGATAAATCAAGAGTTAAATCTGTAAATCAAATTGGCTGGATTATTTTTCACACCAAGAATCAAGAATAAGGAATTAAGGAATATCATGTCTATATAAGAGACAAGCATAATTCATTTTTGCAAGCAATCAGATACACGGGGAAGTGAATTGAAAGAAGATGCTAAAGAGAAACTGGTGAAGGATAAACTTCATACAATCCTGATCAATCAAGCTAAGGGAGAGCTAAAGAATTTTGTAGACACTAACGAACAGTGAAGCACAACATCACAGAGCAGAATGTGTGAAGTACAAAGGAATTGAATTGATACATTGAAAAGAGAGGTATTGTACATAAATAGATCTGAATAGCTGCAATTCAAAGTTGCATTAGAAACAGGTCATTGTGTTTCAGTTTAACCATTGAAGCATTAAGTCTCTTAATAGAGCATGACTTAACCATCTTATATAATTGAGGTATATCATAACAGATTACCAAAAAGGTTGACTCATGATAGTAGCATCGGTCTTACCTAAAGCCTATTGACAGTCTAAGAGGGAGGCTGATTCAAGGATGGTAGTAATATTAGCATAAAGCCTATTGACAGTCTAAAGGTTGATTCAAGGATGGTAGCATAGATGCCAGATACTAAGTGACAACCTATGTATAAAAATCCTCTAACAAGGTCGCACTTAACAGTGTGTTTGTAAC
>MU227423.1:1718726-1730617 GCA_018584345.1 Thuja plicata
ACAAATGAATCAACTATTTGGAAAGGAGAATAACAAAGGAGATACCTTAAATTCTATTAATTATATGTATAGAAATGATATATGACAGTAATTGAAGAAATAGGAGAAATGCACTAACCTTGAAATACTACAGATCAAAGAATGTTGTTTTCTGAGGTCTGTAGATTATTTCTGGAAAAACTGATAGTTGATCCTAAATTAGAATGCAGAGATGAAAAAAACCCAGAAATATTTTTCTATTCCGATGTCATCTTATGAAAAAGGTCGACCTTGACCCACAAATGTCAACCCTAACCCAATAATGTCGACCCTGACCTGCACAGGTTCGATAGAAAATCTGTTTGTGCCATCTAAAAGAAAGCCAAAAAGGGTATCTAGATCTGGTCTCAACTCAACTATTCTGTACCTATACCTACAAGAAAAAGGGGATTATTTGTTGTGGGGGAGGGGTTTGCCTTGGTCAAACCCTAATTTATGAATTAACCTTGAAATCAATAAAGTACAGAATGCTAGCAAGTAGTAGAATTGAATCTAACAATGAAGCTATGATACTCAAATAGATATGTAATTAAAATTCAAATGTATGCAAGTATGAAAGTATGAAAGCATGAACTCAATAGGAACCATAAACCTCCATGATTGTATGCTTGAAATCCACTTTGAAGAGATGATAGAAGAGTCTTGAGGATGCACAAAGGATCTTGAAGGAAGATCACACCACCATAATAGCTAGATCTAGGGTTTGAATGATGAATCTTGAATGCTGGCACCTAATCCCTTCAAAGGCTTGAAAGCTTAAATCCTTGATCTTCAATGGAGAACTTGAATGCTTGAGAAGAAGACTTGAACTTGTATGCAAGGTAAGATAAGTATTTGTTGAAACTTGGTTTCAGTAAAGGTATTGTTGATAGAAACTTATACTTCAATGTCAGTCATGATAATATTTTGATTGTTGAAGTCATTGTGGATGATATCATTTTTAGTGGAAATGAAAAGTTGAGTAAATAATTTTTTGAAGAGATGCATAAATAGTTTGAGATGTCCATGATAGGTGAGATGAAATTATATCTTGGACTACAAATTACACAATCTCATAAATGTATTTTCATATCTCAGTATAAGTATGTTAAAGGATTATTAAATAAATTTGGTATAATTGATTCAATTCCTTTTGGTAATCCTATGATTTTTTATTGCAAATTGACAAAGGATGATGATTCTCCTAAAAAAATTAGATAGATACCAATGAACTGTAGCTTAATGTGCTTGACACAAACCAGACCTCATATTATTAATGTTGTTTGCATTGTTGAAAGATTTCAAGAAGAATCGAAGGAATCGCATATTGTTGTTGTTGTTGTTAAAAGGATATTTATATACTTGAAGGGAACAATGGATTATGGCTTATGGTATGGTAAGGGTGATTATTTTACATTGAGTGCTTTTACTAATGTGAATTGGGAAGGTAATGTGGATGATAGAAAGAGAACAAGTGGTGGAGCATTCTTTTTGGGAAAAAGGTTAGTTTCATGGGTAAGTAAGAAGAAAAATTGTATATCATAATCTACTATTAAAGCTAAGTATGTTGTTTCTATTGTTAATTATACACAAGTGATATGGATGAAGAAAATATTGAAAGATATCAGAGTAATTATTGATGAGCCAATTGCTATCTATTGAGACAACTAAAGTGCTATCAATATATAAAAGAATCCTATGTTACATTCAAATACAAAACATATATCTATCAACTATCATTTCTTGAGAGATAAGGTTAGTGAAAAAGAAGTTAGATTGGAATATGTATCTACTACAAAGAAGATTGCAGATATCTTCACGAATCCTTTACCAAAGGATACTTTTGAGTATCCTCAAGGTAGGGTTGGGGTTATTTTCCCTCCTAATCAGGGGTAGAGATGCATTGATTTTCATCAATCTAGTGTACTCACAAATATCATCATTATTCTAGATTGATGTTTTTGTGACTACTTCTTAGGGGGAGTAGTTAGTCTCGTGAGGAATGTTTTTGGGAGAGATATTTATTCTAATTTTTGGTTTTTATGACTTAGTGCATATATGTTACTTTGTCATTTATGTCAAAGGGGGAGAGATATTCATGTGAAAAATAAGGTATATGTATATAGGGATATGGTTCTCTGGTTCAGAAATTGTTAGAGAGACTCTAAAAGATATATTGTGAATATTGCTGGTAGTAGCGTTGATATGGTTTCTTTGTGCACTGATTTGGTTTTTTACATAATATGGTTCCATCAATGCCAAAGGGGAGATTGTTGTAGATTATTGGGATATTATGCATATATGTGTTGACATTGATGTTTTGTCATTGATGTCAACATATTCTTACTGTTGTTGATAGTGTTCCCGAGATATTAAGTGAGAAGATCATTTTGGTATGACTAGTGTATTGAAGATCAGATGTTACAAAGGTATAGACAGATTCAAAGATGTCTATAGTTGACCTGTGTCAATTTATAGAGGTTTGCATATTGATTTGAATGAGCTATGATTGATTTATCAAAGACTGGTATTTTGGTTGTTCAGGAAGTGACAATGTTGCAGATTTTGGATCGGTGTGGATCCATTACATAATATTTTTTGTTTCTAATATAGTGGTGAGTTTAGGACATGGATGTGTGTCCTCATATTGGGTGGTTCATGATTTGGATGCTGGAAATTTATTCTCTTAAGTGACAGAGGTTGTTGATTGGTGTTCTTGATGAACAATATCAAGATATTTGTGAATTCTAAGACAAAGTTGTTGTTGTTGTTGTTCTAGAATTTCATGTTGCTTGTTGATGTTTCTAGATAATGTCCTATTCATTTTGTTGGATCACATTGGGTTATGTGGTCAAATTTTCTAATTTCCAAGTAGAAAGATGTTGTTCTTATTATTCTTGGTCGACTTGATGGTGTAGCATGTTGTGAAGGATTGTGGTGTAATTTATGGATCTAGAGTGTGTTCAAAGATGTTGTTATTGATCATTGGTATGTCTTAGTTGACATTAAATAGATCAAATTAGGTATTGATCTGTAATGAATTAATATTTGTCAATTAGGTCCTTGGACGACCTAGTGGAAATAAGTTGATGTAATGTATAAAAGAATGTTATCATTTGTAATTGTGAAGAGAGAGTGAGAGTGAGAGAAGGAAGAGGATTAGTGTGCGAAGAGGTATGAGTGGAATATGAAATTGAGGTAGAGATTTTGTACTTCATTGGAACTGTATTGGCATAAAAAAGATGTTATTAGTTAGTTCATGAGTTATGAATCGTTGTCCATTGTGAATTGTAATCAAAGATTTTTGTAAGGCAGTGAGCCTTCCTTTGGGTTGAACCCCTTGATGTGTTTAAGAAGTGATATGTAGGTAGTGTGTCTAAATGCATGTGAATTCCCCTTTTTAATACTCATATGAGGGTATAGTGCTTTAAATAGAGTACATAATCTTGTGGGTTTGATCCCCACCATAGTTTTTCCTTTAACTATGTTTCTACGTCAAAAATCTTGGTGTTATATTGATTAGTGTTGTGTAAACTTGCATTTATGTTTATCATTCATATATGATATTAAGGTTAATAAGTTGGATAAAGTTTAAGGTTTTGGGACACAAGTAATTCACCCCTCTCTCAGTTGTGTGTGTTACCTTGTTCCTAACAATTTGTTGTTTGTTTAAATTTTGTATTTATTATAAGTTGTTCTTTTTGTGAGGAAGTGACAAATATTTTTGCCAGAGTTATTTTGATTTTTTGTAGGTTTATTTTAATAGGTTGCATCTCATACCCACTTATATTTCTATCTGCATACCTTGTGCAAACAACCACGACATCTTTTGCAAGGTTATAATTTATGGATTGACAATTAGGCCAAGCTAAATCTAGTGTATTCCTTACCCCATTTTTGGCCTATAAAAAAGAGTATTGTTAATGATGGTGTAAGTGATACCAAACATGTACAAAATATTTGAACACCATGCAATCAAAACAATCATCCCAATTAATGAAATTGCATGAATTAACAACCCCATAAAAAAAATTAACAATCCACTTGCAATCTCATCAATAAGTTTTTCCTCCCTCATCGCAATGACACAAATAATAAAAATAACACCAATACCCATCAACATTTTTAATACACCCCTCTCGTTGAATCTCTTTCCTTCATCTTTCATCACCTTATCAAAGAAAATGTGATATTATTCCCAATCACAAAACCTTATGATGAGAAATGACCAAAACTTACTTGGTATAATGACAATGAATATTGTGAATATCATCATATTAAGGTTCATGACACAAAGAAATAGGTAATAATAATCATGCCAAAGCTTCTCCTAGGAATAGTGTATTAAAACTAAGGATTATTTTCCCTATCATGAAGTGCATCTGAATTGTCAACCTAGGGATATATACTTGAAATGGAACAACACAATTTGTGCACTAAGTCTCTCATAGAGTCATATCACTTAAGTTGCAGGAAGGAAAATGCATGAAAGAAAATTACGCTATTATTGCAAGAAGGTAAATACACACAAATAATTAATGCAATTGATGTTGATAACTATAAGCTCAACTTTAACTGATTCTATCAACCCAAAGCATTCACTATAATTATCCATGTAGGTGATGCAGGAACATACATAAGTTATAATGTTGCGGGAGGAATCACTAAAATCTACTTGAATTTATGTAAATGTTGAAAGAAACCTAATGTAGTGTACTATAATCCACCTTCCCAGTGGGCCCCCATTGTTAGCTTCTACTAAATACTAACACAGAACATAACTCAAAATCACTCCATTATATTTCTAGAAAAACTGATCACATCATAGTGAAACAACACACATAATTAAAAGAGTAACTTTGCTTTTCAATTGCAACAATGGTACAACCATCCAACTAACTACAATCTAACAATCATATCTCTTTATATAAAGGATTAATATTTATTTAAAATAGAAAGAAAAGGTCTGATTGATTCACGCCATAAATAAAGGAGAATGTAACAACCCATGAAAGAATATCATAAAGACTGGATAACCTCTCAATAGAGTACTGACCATAGAGAAAATATAGCATAGTTGAGTTCCTATATTCCCTGAAATGATAGTTCCTTCAATTTAGCAGGCATGTCCCATGGTGTTATAATGGTTCTCCTTATTGTGGCTAATAATTCATCATTTCCTCGTCAATGTTTTCGATCCACTCTCAAGCCGCTCCCCTTTCCTAGCAGATTAGTAGCACATGCATATATATTTAAGTCAACTATTCAACTTAATCTAAATGTTTGGACATACATTCAAACAATTATATGAAACACTGTGACATATATAAAATATTTAGCAAGGTATGTCACTACTATCTACCCATAGATCTTGGTGGTTCTGACTATACTTATAGCATGATCATAAGTTCAAATACTTAAAAGTTTCACAAGTATTTTGGAAATGTCTTAAAATATAGCATAAAATCAATATAAAATATAGACAAATTATTGCCCCATCATCTGACCCCTACAATAATAATTCTTGTCCTCAAGCATTACACTTCTTTGCAATTCCCTTGAATTCTCCAACTTAATTATTTTCTCTCCTCCTGCTCTTGAAGGTGTAGTAAAATCCTCTAGATTTCTCCCAGAAGTCCATCATGTAATCTTCCTATAGCTTGTCCAACTTCATAGCATTAATGTCATATAGGGGCCATAGAAGAATTGGTGGTTTAATTTTCAAGGGATGCCAAAGCTCACGTTAGATTCTTTTTCCTCACTGTATATATTTAGGTGCTCGATGAATTGTTGCTTCAAGGTTGAGAGGACTATGTGGTTCAACCTTCTTAGAAACCTCTGGCAACTTGTTCCATCTATTTCTGGCACCAGCTAGGGCTCTTTGAAATGTGAAGTAGGACATCCCTTGATACTTTATGTAGAATTCTTCTCTGACAAAAAAATATATTCCTAGTTTCTAATTGTATGCTCCCATAAGTGAGATTGAACCAGTCCCTTAGTAGAACATCAGGCTTACTACTTTCAACCCTCAAGGGTAGTTATTCTAATTTTTCTCTGTCTTTGTAATTATCTAATTGTGTGTCATAATTGGCTTCATTTTGCATCCAAGAAATCAAGGCTCTTAGATGTATGTCTCCAATGTAGAGCAAGGGATTCCACTCAGTCTCTTCAGGAATGATGAAGTTGTAGATATACAATTCACAAAGTAGGTTTTTTTGCCAAACATGAAGGGTTTGATACAAACCATATAATTCCTAAGCTGTTTTAAACTCAGAATCCTTATCTTTCATAGTCATCATTAGTTGGAACAAGAGGAATTACTCTTTTAAGAAAATGGCATATACTCTAGGAGGAGGCCTGCAGGCTATAATTTGGTCAGCCAATTTTAAGGCATGATCCATCTTCTATTTTTGTCTCTCCATTTGCTCCTTAAGTTCCTCTATTTCCTCCTTTTGATCATTATTTAATCTTTGCATCTTTTTCCTCTCTTCTGAGAAGAAGTAGGTACATTGCCTCAGGAGTAGGAGAAGGTCTATTTTCCTCAAGATTTTCAAGTTCTCCTTCTTGGGTGGTTGTTTCATCAACTAGCTCAGAGGGTATTGCACTATCATTAATGGCTTGTTCAAAAGGTTCATCCCAGGGTTGCAAAGTTTTAAACTGAACAAATTCTCCCCATGCCAATGGATACACATCTCTACGGAATTTTTCAAGTAACAGTTTAATTAGGGCATGGTGAGAAATATAATTTGTATTTCCTTTCTGGGTTTCTTCGGCAATAATGCTCAACATATTATATAGAAAATTTGGAATATTTACTGGAAAAGTATGCCTGACATAGCTAAGCAATTTAAAATGGTGTACATTCAAATGAGAAAACCTTCCCTCATGAGTGAGGTACCTTATAATGTGTGTTTCCAACTCGTTGAATGGTGGAGGAAGTGACCTGTTCTTGCAACCCTGTTTGTTTATCTCCAGCGGAGGGTCTGATGGAAGAGTGAACTAAGCTCATGCTGACCTAGCATCGTGTTCATTTAGATAATTCTCTCTAATTGAGGGAAACCCAATCACTTCCACACTGCATTCCTCTATTGCCAAGACCGTCAAACCCCATACATTTTCCTTTCCTTCCTCAAATGTGCTCATAAATTGTGCAGTTGCTTCCTCATCAAATTATGTTAATTTTAGGAAAAACCCAAGCCATCCACAAGCATTCAATTTCTGGACAACTTCTACATCAGTGAGTAGAATGGTATGGACCACTAGCTCCGAGCACATCAACTGCCCTCCCATTGTTCCAAATGATTCCTTCTAACTTCTACTGTTATTTGTCAATTCATAATTTCCTCTGCTCTGCAATTTCCAAATTTATTATTCTCTTTTTGAATCACCCTAAAATTAAGCTCCCAACTGCACTTAATACTACATATTTTTCTTGCAATCTCTCTGCTATATTTTGAAAATGAGCAATAATAGTTCTTTCGGCAAAGAATTATAGCTTTAAGTGCAAGTTTTTCACTCATAACTTGATTATGTCTTTTTAGGATCACATCAAGTCAAAAATCGAGGGTATTTGAGAATTATGGTATGACACTTATGCAAAAAATTAAAAGTTCTTAATGAAACAAATCACAAGTATAGATTTGAAGTGACAGACAATCTCGCAAGAAATGATAGGTACGACTAGTAGTGACATGGAAAAATTTAACACACTTCCCTACCCCCTATGAAATTAAGACAAGTGCCCACAATTGTCACACTTAGCATGGGGTGACAAATTGGCGTAATGCCAAATTATAGATATGTGTAGTATTAGATATAATTACTAAAATATGTGTGCTAAAAGTGGGAAAAATTGAAAATTTGTACCTGTCATTTTTTCCACATGTACAAAAAAGATGGCGAGAATGGAACGAGTGTTGCAGAGTTATGCGTTAGCTAATGTGGCATTTATTGAAAGCATAGAAATATGGAAAGATGTGATGATGTGGAGGATGTATGGGTGGAAGGTGTTATATGCTGAATGTGGACCTCTGAATTTGGCACAAACACAACATAGTCTTTACACAATCATTCAATTCACAAAGACAAACATGAATTGTTTGTTCTGCAAATTCGATTGAGGTGTCCTGTTGCCTCCTAATCAGTTGGGGATGTTGAGTTTACCCTCAGAATGAGAGCCAACAACCTGACCATTGCTAACATGGAGGACTTTAAGAATGCAAGAAGAGAAGAATTTCCATTAAATCTACGAAATTGACATCAGTCTATGAGAAAATGCTCTTAATCTATGAATTGAGAAGAAATTTAAACTATGAAAGCAAATTAGACTAATCTAGGAATGAGTTGCAACTACTCTATGGAAATAAAATGCAATTAATCTAAATAAAATGAAAGTACTTGTAATCTAGAAAAGAATTGCCTTTAAGCTAGAATTGAACTTGCAATGAATCTAGGAAGCTTGAAAGCACAAAATTTAATTGTTAGCCCTATAGATAGATCATAAATGAAAGCTAAACATCTTCAATTCCAATTGAAATTTAGACTAATTATGTAAATTGAGCTTGAAACATGAAAAGGATTAAATGCAAAAATTGCCTATAAATTTGATTCTCTCCAAAAGCATCTTCTTCAATGGAGAAAAAGAGGTCCAATTTATAGAAAACCATGGAGAGAGAGTGAAGAGTTTCTTGAAAAGAAACAATTGTCTCTTCATTCTCTTTTGAGACAAAAATGCAAAGATTATTTAAATAAAAGGTGAATTATTGCCACATGAGTGTCCTTTAACATGGAATTATGGAATTCCTTTTTGAGGATAATTCATCCAATAATTAAATAACCTTTCAATTCCTTTTATGTATATTAGCCAAAGGGCGTGGAATTGATTTAATTAAAAGCACTTAAGACTTTTAGGATTAAATCAATTAATCATAGGGTTTTTTTAGCTAATAAACTTTAAGAATGTAGGAATTAAATATAATGTTAGATTTATACAAATTTGGGTTTTTTGCATTTGAAAATCAGTCAATTAAAGTCAATTGGGAGAAGAATTTGCCTAGTACAATAGGACTTCGAAGATGAGAAAATGCACCAAAATTGATTGGATTATAAGGTGCCAATTTTGGGGTGTTACATTTTTCCCCTCTTTGAATTGATGTGCGAGCAGTGCATTGATTCAAAGAACAGTCTGAAGTGAAGATTAGAATCGGGGTTAGGTTGCCCCAATGTCCACTAATAGCTGATGAAGATCTAGGAATATCTCCAGAATCAGGGTTAGATTGCCCCAATATGAAGGTAAGCCCTTCGAGATCCAGGTTAGATTGCCTAGATAACAGTCTAAAGAGTTTTTGAGAGTCATCTTCAGAACGAAGTGTAACTTTTAGGAATTAGGGTTAGATTGCCCCAATACCCAATGAGATTTCAAGAATCACCTCCAGAAAAAAGCTTAGTCCCCCAATGTCTAGGTTAGATTGCCCAGACACTGTTCAGATTGATATCTTTCACAAGACTGTCCCCAGAACAAGGCTCAACCTTCAGGAGTCAGGATTAGATTGCCCCAATACCTGTCTCAAAAGACAATCAATTTAGGACTGTCTCCAGAATGAAGCATGATCCTTGAGGATCCGAGTTAGATTGCTCAGATACCTAGAAAGATAGATGACAAGATGTGAGATCATGGAATATCCAATTTTGACCATAAGGTATGAAAAACTGAATATACCCCAAGTGATGAGATGCCCCTAGCGATGGGGACTTTTGATTTAGATAAGACTGATTCAAGAATAATGCAAAAAGATCTAATGATGCAATCATCTTGCCCCCTCAGGAGTGAAATTGAAAGATGACACATCATAATGAGAGCGAGAAATCATAGAGAAAGATAGATCAAGAGAGAGCATAATCGATTTAGAGTGATCAAGAGGTCCTGTTGATTAGGTTTGACATAGTTGACTAGAAATGACTAGAGTTGACTTTGATGAAAAGATTGCAGAAAGCAAGAAAATGATAACAAGAGATGATTCTGACAAGAAAGTGACACCAGAAAGACAACTACATAAGCATATATAGAAGTGTTAGATTTTGATTTTGATCACAAAAATTGATTGAGCAGATAGATGAAGATAGAGAGAGAGGATCAAACACTCGTGCAGTCGAGAAGAAACCACGATGAAAGATGAGGACCTAAGAAGAATGAGAAGATAATGAAGAGAGCACCAAACTACCACAATGCAAGCCTAAAATGTGAATGCAATCCTACAATGCAAATGCAAGCCTAAGCTAAATGCAATCATAGGACTTTGGTTGTTGGACTCATCGTATTTATCATCATCGGGTGCAATTGGATCATCAGAGTCAATACAATCCTTACTGGTGCCGCTACGACCATAAGAATATGAATATGACTTTCATCGAATAAAATATAGGAAACAAACATAAGCACCAAGGCACAAAAGCCAAGGTGACTCGAACATTGTTTCCAGCTTGATATAGTAACAATTCGCAAGTAAACAAACAAAGCAATAACAGTCAAGGAGATAGTTTCGACCTCCCCTTGGCGTACAAATAAACAAGATCTTTTAATGTGAGCCTTTTCCACCTTAATGCAGAAGCTCTTATCACATACACCTTGTTTATTTGACATTGTCAGATCATCAAAACCACACCAACAAGCAGTAGACAAAGAAAGTATCAAAGAAATTCATAAGAACAGACAGCATACTAAGAAAGAGTTAATCATATCTTAGCATGTTTCAAGGTTTACAAATGTGTCTATGTTTGGGGCATTGAAAAACACCATTGTGCTTGTGAGTGCATTGTGTTTTATTGCTATAGAGAGATGTTTACGTCGTGAGATATCTGAAGTGTGTTAAAAAACACAGATGTGTCCAAAGAGAGTGTTGAAAAACACTGTTTGATTAAGGTGTTGAAAAACACCAGTTTGTGCCAACAGAAAGTTGTCCTATTGACAAGATAACTGACTCAAGTGCAAATCGAGGAGCAATCAAAATGGGGAGCCATGCCCCTAAGTAACAAATGGATTGAAGCTAAACAAATAGATAGCGAGACGATGGGAGAAATCTCAGCAATGTAGTGATAGTAGGCAGACTAAGTGAGAACCACTGGTGACTTTCGCAAGAGATTCTCAAGAAAAAAGATCGATAATGAGATCGAAGCATCAGCAGGCAGACGCAATGAGAACCACTGGTGACTTATGCAAAAGAGAGTCTCAAGAAGAGATGAAGTGCTACGAAGCATCAGTAGGTAGATGCACTAAGATCCACTGGTGATCGATGCAAGAGGAGAAAGACTCCAAAAGATAAGACAATGCCCCCTAGATCAGGAACATGCCCCCCGAGTGTGACTATTTTCAATCCATGTCAGGCCAAGAAAAATCTCAAAGATGACTGAAAGCAAAAGCATGTGCACACTAAAGCAGGAAAGCAAATTTTTAGAATTTTAGAGATTTTACAATTTTTAGAAGTTTTTAGATTTTACAATTTTTAGAAATTTTTAAAGGTTTTGTAATTTTTAGAATTTTTAGAGATTACCAATCTCAAGCAAGATCACATTGGTGTGCCCCCAAATGTCTAGCAAGGTGTAGGACATTGTAGATGGATTAGAAAGTTGATGTATGAGATGGATAGCCAATGATGGATGAAGATGGTGAATGCAACCCTCAAGGATAGTCTCCTCAAGATTACCCAAGCTAGGGAAACAAGAATATAGCAAATGTAGGCTCATGGAGAAATGCTAGAGAGCATATAGGATAATGACCTGATGTCATGAAAGCATGTGGTCCAAAAGAGTGGACATGTCAAGAGACTTTTGAGAAATAGTTTTTCAATTTTGATCAAGACCAAGGGGTCAACTTTGGA
>MU227423.1:1736275-1749031 GCA_018584345.1 Thuja plicata
AGCTAGAATTGAACTTGCAATGAATCTAGGAAGCTTGAAAGCACAAAATTTAATTGTTAGCCCTATAGATAGATCATAAATGAAAGCTAAACATCTTCAATTCCAATTGAAATTTAGACTAATTATGCAAATTGAGCTTGAAACATGAAAAGGATTAAATGCAAAAATTGCCTATAAATTTGATGCTCTCCAAAATCATCCTCTTCAATGAAGAAAAAGAGGTCCAATTTATAGAAAACCATAGAGAGAGAGTGAAGAGTTTCTTGAAAAGAAACAGTTGTCTCTTCATTCTCTTTTGAGACAAAAATGCAAAGATTATTTAAATAAAAGGTGAATTATTGCCACATGAGTGTCCTTTCACATGGAATTATGGAATTTCTTTTTGAGGATAATTCATCCAATAATTAAATAACCTTTCAATTGCTTTTATGTATATTAGCCAAAGGGGGTGGAATTGATTTAATTAAAAGCACTTCAGACTTTTAGGATTAAATCAATTAATCATAGGGTTTTTTTAGCTAATAAACTTTGAGAATTTGGGAATTAAATATAATGTCATATTTATGCAAATTTGGGTTTTCTGCATTTGAAACTCAGTCAATTAAAGTCAATTAGGAGAATAATTTGCCTAGTACAATAGGACTTTGAAGATGAGAAAATGCACCAAAATTGATTGGATTATAAGGTGCCAATTTTTGGGTGTTACAGAAGGTAGATAAGTGAAGTGGGTTGGAAAGAAGAATATATAAAATGAATGGAGAATGGAACTTCACTATAAAATGAAGTTTTTATTATGAGCATACATGAAGGATCATTAGGTTGAAGTTGCATGAAGAAGGTTTTCACCCTCTACTGCAGGAAGTATTACCTCTTGTGCTTGTGGAGTTGTGTCTCTGAATTGCTGCAAGAAGTCATCCTTGGTCTAAGTTTGATGGTATAGATAGAGTTGACTCTGGTTCACCAATAGTTTTAAATGCACTGGATCAATTTTTATCAACTGGACTACTCCATTGTCAAAGACATAGTCTATTTCATATGGGCCTAACCATCTTATCTGTAATTTGCCTAGTGTTTCTTGAAATCTGCAATCAAATAGTAGCACCCAATCGCCTACTTGAAATTGTTTGTTCTTGATATGGTAGTCGTGCCGTTTATTCCTCTATTTTTGGACTATCTTCGTGCTCTCCAATATGGGTTTTCTCATCTCATCCAGAGAATTGAGATGTAGCAGGTGGTCTTGCTATGCTGCAGGAAGATCAATGTTGAGCTTCAGGGAAGTACATAATGTTTTATGCTCAAACTCAATATGCAACATGGCTTCTTTCCCATATAGTAATTCAAATGGAGTGAATCTTGTGGTTGTCTTCCATGTGGTTCTATATGCCTAGACTACTTATGGAAGATGGATGCTCCAGTCACAACGGTGGAGGTGAACTATTTTTGTGAGAATTGCTTCTATTTCTCTATTTGTGACCTCCGCCTAACTATTATCTTATGGATGGTAGGGACTGGACTTTCTGTGTCTGATGTTGTATTCGTTCATGAGTGATATAGTTAGGTTTGATGTGAATTGTGCTCCTTGATCAGTTACAATCTCTCTCGGCACACCATAGCAGGCGAATATTTCATCATACAGGAACTCTGTTACTTTATGATCACAAACATGCTTGATTGCCTTCACTTCAACCCATTTGGTTAGATAGTCTATGCATACTATAATGTAGGATTTTCCATTAGATGGGGGGTCTATAGGACCAATAAAATACATGCCCCACTTATCAAATGGTGTGACAACCACTTTTGGATGCAAAGGCATTTCATATGATTTTGTTGGATGACCTATCCTTTGGCATTTATCACATTTCCTAGAATAATTGGCTGCGTCTTTGTGAAGTGTGGGCCAGTGATAACCTATTGTTAAGATTTCCAGAGTTGTCCTCTTATCTGCAAAGTGCCCTCCACAAGGCTCATTGTAACAAGCATGGAGGATATCATAGGTTTCATCTTCACGTACACACATTCTCATTACTTGGTATGGACCAGTATAGAACAATGTATTGTGAATCCAAGAAAATTGAAAGCTTTTCTCAACAAGCATTCTTCTATCCTTAGGAGAGAAATGTGTAGGCATCTTGTCAGTTGCAAGGTAATTAGCTATATCAACATACCATGGGCTCTTTGCAGCAATATGGAATATATGTTCATCGGGTAATGTATCATCTATCATAGAGGTGTCATTGTCATCATTCTGGAGTCTTGATAAATAAGCAGCTACAACATTTGCTTTACCTGGCTTGTCAATTATAGTTATATCAAATTCATGTAAGAGCAAAAGCCATCTTGCTAGCCTGTCTGAGATGGAAGGCTTGTTCATAAGATATTTTATTCTTGCATGGTCAGTATGAACAAAGATTGGATATCTTGTTACATAATGACAAAATTTATTCAAAGCATAGACCACTGCCAGTAATTCTTTTCCAATGACTGTATAATTTAACTCTGGCACATGTAAACTTTTGCTAATATAGTAAATAAAAATTTCAAGGTTATTAGTTCTCTGGCCTAAGACAACACCTATTTCATAGTCAGAAGAATTTGTATGTATGTGGAATGGTAAATACCAATCAGCCCCCTAAGTACTGGTGATGTTGTAAGAAGGGACTTGAGCTATAGTAAAGATTCCTCATAGGATGGTGTCCATGTAAACTCAGCTTCTTTTGTAAGAAATATGTATAGTGGACTAGCTATTTGACTGAAATTGTGAATGAAGCACCTATAATAGCCAGCATGTCCTAAAAAGGATCTAACATATTTTTTCTTAGTAGGTGTAGGCAATGTAAGAATTAACTTTATTTTTGCAAGGTCCACTTGGATGCCAACTTCTGAGATGAAGTGTCCTAGCACCACTCCTTGCATCAACATGAAACATTTCTCACTGTTCAGGGACATGTTGTGTTCTTGACATCTGATCAGCAATTTTTCCAGGTTCTTCAAAGCTTCTTCAAAATTAACACCAAATGTGGTGAAATTGTCCATATATATTTCCATGCAATCATGTGATATATCAGCAAAAATGTTGATTACAACCCTTTGGAAAGTGGCCGGTGCATTACATAAACCAAAAGGTAACACAAAATATGGATATGTTCCCCAAGGACATGTAAATTTTGTCATTTCCTGATCCTCTAGAGCAAAGCTAATTTGATTATATCTGTTGTATCCATCAAGAAAAGAGAAGTAATTTTTACCAGCTAAAGTATCTAGAACTTGATCAATGAATGACAAGGGAAAATGATCTTTCTTTGTTGCATTTTTTAGTTCTCTATATTATACACATATTATCCATTTACACCCCTTTTTAGTGACTATTACCAAAGGTGAAACCCATTTACTATCTGAGATTGGATAAATAAAACTAGCATCTAGCAACTTTTGTATCGCATTCTTTACAATTTCTCTTAAGGTTGGGCTAATTCTTCTCTGAGGTTGGCAAAGTGGTAGACTGCCTTCATTGATTTAAATTTTGTGTGTATAGATTTTTGGGTCCAAGCCTTTCATGTCTCCATAGTCCCAAGCAAATGCTTTTTCATGCTTACAAAGGAGTTTAGTTAGCAATGTTAATTGTTGTGGTGGCAGTTTACTATTAACGTGAAGATTATGGCCAGGAGAGAGATCCACATTAGTTGTCATCTCAAGCATGGATACTAAAAGTATTGGGATTGTAGGTATCTCATAGGGTAGTAATTGATGGATATTATTAGGTCCTGCGGGGAAAACATACTCCTCATAGCTAGACAACTGCAGAATAGAGATTTTAGAAATATCTTTTTCTGTGACACAATCATTGGTAAGGATACTTTGAATCACATCATCATCTTCTTGCAATTTTAGGAATGATTGTCTGTGTAACATCATTAGTTGTGCAACAAAGTTTATCTCTTCTTCCTTATCTCCCAAATCTAGTCAAATAGGAGTACTCAAATATGGTTATGGTTGGTTAGAAGGATATAATGCTAATTTCTTGATTGCTTGGCCATTTGAGATTATCATGTTACCTGATCTACAACTGATGTTAGCATCAGTTTTGGCTAACCAAGGTCATCCAAGAATAAATGGATAACCAACAAAATTGACCTTAGGTGATAATATCAGGAAGTTAGCAGGATATTCCCAGGAATCCAATGTGACTACTATATCTTCTATTATGCCATCTGGGCTGATAGTTGAATTATTTGCAAGTTGCAAGATTGTTGGAGTGGTCCTTAATCCATCTATACTCAACCTATGCATAGTATCCTTAGTCATAACATTTATAGCTACTCCCAAATCTACTAGAGCGTTCTTCTAGACTGGCCATTAATTATAATATCAACAACTGGGCTTCCAGGGTCAAAGTACTTTAGAATGACTATCTTTCCCAACATAATATATGCAAGTTGGCCTATAACATGTACTATTTGGCGATCCTTTTTCTTACATCCAGGATTTTTTAGGCATGCCTCCTTAATGGATTTCCCATAAAGAGGAACATCTTTAATAACTTGAAATAGTGGAATTTGGATATGCATATTTTTCAATTGGTCAAGGATACCAAATGTTATTTCTTCTTGGGGTATAGGTTTGTCCATACTAAGCCTTTTAGGAAAAGGAGGATTAACTGAGGTGTTAAAAATAGTTTGAATTGATATATTATCCAACATGACAATTTTTTGCAATGTAGTTTTTGGAAGTGGTGTTGATGCTGCAAGAAGGTCTGGAACTTTCGTTATAATAGGAGGTTCTGGTGCAGGCAAGGTAGTACGAGATCTCAAGTGAATATCAGTTATTTACAATGCATAGGCAAGGTATTGTTGAGCATCAGTAGCATACATTGGTTTTTGTTGTTGCTTGTTGTTAGGATTGGGTTGTGGTTGAGTAGGTAATTGTGTTGGCCTTGGAGTAGGACTTGTGGCTGCAAGAGGTGGCATTATTATAGGTTGAGATACTGGAGGTGGTAAGGGTTGGTAACTGGGATTTTGATTAGGCCATTGTTGGGGTCCTCTCCACTGGTTGTATGGTTTCCAATTCCCCTGTAGTGGTGGCCATTGATTTTGAGGTTGTGGCCATTGGGTTTGTTGTGGGTTAAGTCACTAGTTCTACTGAGTATTAGGCCATGCATTGTTTCAAGCAGGTTAGGATCACTAAGAAGGATTTTGAAAATTATTGTTTTGTCATTGATTATTATAAGGATTAGAAAATTGCAAAGGGTCATGAGGCATGCCTTTTCTTGAGGCCCATGGCCGATGTTGAGCAACAAAGAAAACTTGCTCATCCTCTCCTTCTATTTTCATGTACTGAGTAGGAAGGTATTGGTTCTTCAAATTTGCCACCAACTTGCACCCACAATCTTTCTTTTTCTTGCGACAGTGAGGGTAGTTTTCAGCTAGCTGTGCTTCAACATCTGCATGCTTATTTTTAGCAGTCAATGTATCCAGGTGTGTAGCAAAATAATTTATAATATCTTGCTTGAAATATGATAGGAGGTTCAAGATTTCTAGCTTAGAAATGCCTGAGATATTCCCCTTAGCAAGTGTAGACCAAAATCCTCTGCGCTTCTTGATGGTTGATCTTGAATAGTTGAGGTAGATTTTCATAAGATCATCCCAAGAAGATTGAGATATATCTCCTCCAACCATAAGGTCCAATGCTTCAAGGCAGTTGTCATTTACTCCTCTCAATAAGATGACTTTTTGTGAATCCTCCTCCTACACATGTTGTGGATTCTTCTCTAAGTTGTACAAGACGCATGAAATATAATCTTCCAAAGTTTCATCTTCCTTCTGTGAAATTCAAAAAATTCCATCTCCTCTTAAGTCACCTCCCTTACAATATTCTTTATATTTTTACAAAAATAGATTCTGCATCTCATCCCAACTAGTTACTACATCAGCTCCTAATCCCATAAACCACTAGATTATGAACGACAGGTGCACTCGGAGTGGAATCATCAAGAAAAATGACCAAAATTTCAACAAAAGGTTGAAGGTCAACTGAATCAAAAGGGTCTTCTTCAAAGGGGGGTGTTGTAGGAAATTAAGTACTTGCATCGACAAAAGGTAATTCTACTTCTTCAAATTACTCATTCAGATTAACAAATTCTCTTGTGAGGAATCTTCCATGGTCATCTCGTCTTCTTCCTCTTTGATGCATGCAAGTAATTATGTAAACTTGTGAAGGAAGTTTAGGACTACAAACTACTATCTAGGAATTAGGAAACTATCTAAAAATGGAAAATGACTCAATAAGGTTCTCAGCTTGACACCATCCCCGGTAGTGGTGCCAAAAATGAACAGCCCCACAATAGGTAATAATAATCATGCCAAAGCTTCTCCTAGGAATAGTGTATTCAAACTAATCATTATTTTTCCTATCATCAAGTGCATTTGAATTTTCAACCTAGGGACATATACTTGAAATGGGACAACACAATTTGTGCACTAAGTCTCTCATAGAGTCATATCACTTAAGCTACAGGAAGGAAAACGCATGAAAGAAACTTATGCTATTGTTGTAAGAAGCTTAACACACAGAACTACTTAATGAAATTGATGTTGATAACTATAAGATCAACTTTAACCTATTGTATCAACCCAAAGCATTCACTATAATTATCCCTACAAGTGTTGCAGGAACATACATAAGTTATAATGTTGCAGGAGGAATCAGTAAATTCTGCTTGAAATGTTGTAAATGTTGAAAGCAACCTAACCTAGTCTAGTCTAATCCAACTTCCAAGTGGGCCCCCTTGGTTGTCTTCTACAAACTACTAACACAAAATATAACTAAAAATCACTCCTTCATTATATTTCCAGAAAAATTGATTACATTATAGTGAAACAATACATGGAATTAAAAGAGTAACTTTGCTTTTCAATTGCAACAATGGTACAACCATCCAACTAAATACAATCTAAAAATTATATCCATTTATATAGAGGATTGATATTTATTTAAAATAGAAAGATAAGTTCTGACAAATTCACACCATAAAGAAAGGAGAATGTAATAGCCCACGACAAAATATCATAAATACTGGATAACCACTCAACAGAGTATTGACCACAGAGAAAGTATAGCATAGTTGTGTTCCTATATTCCCTGAAATGATAGTTGCTTCAATTTAGTAGGCATGTCTTGCAGTGTTATAATAGTTATCCTTAGTGCAGCTGATACTTCATCATTTCCTCATCAATGTTGTCGATCCACTCTCAAGCCGCTCCTCTTTCCTGGCAGATTAGTAGCACATGCATATATATTCAAGTCCACTATTCAAATTAATCCAAATGTTAGGATATACATTCAAATAATTATATGAAACACTGTGACATATATATAATATTTAGAAAGGTATGTCACTACTATCTACCCATAGGTATTGGTGGTTTTGATTGTACTTTTAACATGATCATAAATTCAAATGCTTAAAAGTTTCACAAGTGTTTTGGAAATGTCTTAAAACAGAGCATAAAGTCAATATAAAATAGAGACAAATTATTTCCCCATCAATGGTGTAAGTGATACCAAACATGTCCAAAATATTTAAGCACCATCCAATCAAAAAAATTATCCTAATCAATGAAATTGCACGAATCAACAACCCCGTCAAAAACAAAAATTTAACAATCCACTTGCAATCTCATCAATAATTTTATCCTCCCTCTTCATAATAAAACAAATAATAAAAATAACACCAATACCCATCAACATTGTTAATACACTCCTCTTGTTGAATCTCTTTCCTTCATCTTTCATCACCTTATCAAAGAAAATGTTATGATGTGATGGTATTCCCAAGTCTCCCATACGATTCCAACATGCTTCCTTGTCCTTAGAAGTGGCTCCATGTCCAGAGGACTCTAAAAATGATAAAGAAAAGAACATAAAGAAAGATCAAGATCAAGAAACCTCCATGTCATCCAATCCTTTTCATGATGTCTTTTATCCATTTCATGGTTCTTTTGATCCCGCACATCCTTTCTCATTCATTCCACCATGTCTTAAGTCTTCCCCTAAGCAAGATCAAGTTATTACTTACACCGTTTAGCTTATTGATAATCAAAATAACCTTACCCCACTTACGGTTTCCAAAGATGATACTTCCATTAAGGTTATTAAAAATGGTGTTGTTACTTCCAATATTAAGCCTATTAAAAATCAAGAGGAACATTATGTTCTTATGCTATCCAAAGATCCTTGTCAAGATCAAAGTCTTCCATCTTCTTGTTCTACCACTCCATGTTTGCTTCCACTTTCTACTCTTCCTAAGTCTTTTTGAGCTTCGAACAATCCTATCAAAGAAGGTGCTCCTATTCAAGATGTTCACGATCCTATTGAAAATCCTAATGGTCACTCTAAAGATGCTGATGTCCTTGGTTTTCATATACATGTTGATGAAATTATTGATTATCCCTTTGCGTCTTCCACGTCTATACTTGGACCTCCTCCACCAATACTAAGGGCTTCACATTTTCCTTTCATCTTGGGTCCTTATGTCCCTTCACTTTCCCCTCCTAACCCTCATAATTCTTCATCCATATTGGGTCCTTACATCCTTCCATCTCCTATCTTTCCTCAAGATCAACATAGATGCATAGCCTTGAATCCTTTTCATCCATCCACCCATCTAAACCAGTCATATTTTTTTTCTTCCTCCATAAGTCCCAAGTATTTTGGAAGAAACTTGAATGTTTAATACAAGAAAAAGAAGCAATAAAAGAATCCATCTAAAAAAGAAGATCACCATGTCTCCTCTAATCAACATGGGGGAATAAAGTCAAAAGAGATATCTAAGAATAAAACTATAAGACAAGTATGGGTTTGAAAATCCATCATTGAAGATATTCTCTATAAATCATCAAAAATAAATGAAAATCCTATGACTATATGGATTCCAAAGTCTCTGTTGAAAGAGTCTCATGTTGAGCAATAATTGAAGTTTAAATTCAAGCTTCCAAAGGCTTCCACTTCATCTTCTTCCAAAAACATTCTTTCATTCCATGCGCCTAAACTGCAACCTCTATTATCCATTCACCATATTCCTTCACGTATTTCTTCATTCACATTTCCTCCACCCTCTCGCCACCCTTCAAGGTGTGTATTAACATTGATATTGCCTTCTTTTCCATCTACCCTTTCAAAATCCTTCCATTCACTATCCTTCTACCTTCTATCCTTTTTCCTCATTTGTTTATTCCTCCTATCTTCCAACCTCACTCGCTTTGCATAAAACCTTATCCTCCATTTTTCTCTTTCATCTTCATTTCCCTATTAGCATCTTTGAGAATACCATTTTTTTTCCTTGGCATATCATGGTTTATCCTTTAAAGGAGCATTGTCTAAAAATCTTTCCTTCTTCCAAAAAATTCACCAAAAATTCAAAAAAAAAAAACAAGAAAAAAATTAAAGAAATCTTTTTTCATCCTATGGTGAAAACCACTCCCTTGTGGTGCCTTGGATAGGTACCATGATGAAAACTTGACAATCAAGAATCATGCGTAGTTCTTCTACATCTTTCATTCGTTCTGTATTCTCTCTTTAATCTTGACAATGTTGATCTATACACAAATATTCGGGCTATCTTGTGAGCTATCTTACGATAATATTTCTTTCATTCCTTTCATGTTTAGCCTTCATGTCTATCTTCTTCCATTCATTTTTTCCTATCTCTATCCTTTCCCCCTTTGGTCTTGATCTAAAAAAAGAAAGAGTAAAACACGGTGCTATGAAGCCTCTTGGCATGTCTACTCCTTTGGACTACATCATTTCCTTCTCCTGCATTACGCTTTTGTGACTTATCACATGTTGGCCTTTCGTTGCTTGTCCAAATGTGTTTTACATGATGTTTCTTTTTCCCTAGCTTGGGTACTCTTGAGGAGTTTACCTTTGAGGATTTCTTCCCTTCATTCTCCTTCATTCTCCTGTCTTCCATCTCTTCCACCAACTTGCTAATCCCTCCTGTCCTCCACCTTGCTAAAACATTGGGACTGCACGATGTGATCTTGCTTGAGATTTTGATGCCCATTCTGTCTAGGGGCATCCTTTGTACATAATTATTTATCCTGGAAAAATCCAAAAAAATGATATATTGTCAAAAATGCTAAAAATCAAAAAATGTCCTAAAAAAATGATCATCTTAGTGAAAACCTAGCAATAGGTGCTTTAACGTATCTCCAAAAAAAATTATATATTCGAAAAATAAAAATAAAAATTAAAAATTAAAAAAAAATAGAAAATTTGCCTTGGTGAAAATCTGGAAATAGGTGCCTTGGTAGCGAAAATTCAAAAAAATAATAAAAAGTCCTAAAAAAAGAAGAAAAAAATTGTAATAAAATCCAAGTGGTGAAAACCTGGAAATGGGTGCTACTTGAGGCCTTTGTGCCCCTATTTCTTAGCGCATGTCCTCGAAACTTAGCCTTTCTCCATCATGCCTTGTCCTTGTTTCCTTGGTTTGGAATTGGTCTTTGTCTTTGTCTAGGGGGCATAACTATGTTAGCTTTGGTCTCTTGGATGCGTTAGTCTTTGGACATCTCACAAATGGTGTTTTTCAACACCACCCCAACTATATTTTTAATACAATCCCTGACATTGAGTGTTTTTCAACTCTTATCAGTTTGGTCTTACCTAGTTTTGTCATGTGATCTTACCGACTTGCAAGCATTGGATCCTTATCCTCAAAACTCAGTATCATTTAACACACTTAAATTTTTAAACACAACACTTAATGCTTGAGCTATGTCATGATATTTTCTTTGTGTGCTAACTGTTAATGATTTTCGTTGAGTGTCCTTGTCTAATAAGTCTCTCTAGGATGCATAGCTAGAGGACTTGGGGCATGGAACATGTTTTTATTTGCTTCCTGCTTTATGCTTCACTATTTTTGCACAACCGTTCTGTTGGTCATCCTGGCCTCTATGCCTTGATGCGACTGTGGTCTTACTATATTAAATTGGGTAAGCTAACATCACAGTCATCTTGATCTTTATGTCTTTGATGCTTATGTTAGAATCTTTCCACATTCCAATTCAATATAAATTACATTCATATCTTCATAGTTGCACTTGTGACTAGTGATGATTGTGTGATTTTCTGATGTCCATTAATAATGGCCCAGTGATGAAAATAAGTTCCTTAATATTCTCTAATGAATGATGAACACAAATTCCTATGTTACAGTTGCTCTATTGCAAGTACACCTTTACATTTTCATATAGCTTGTATTGTTAGACTTCATTTTAATTTACATTTTTAGGCTGCATTATGAGTTTGAGAGGGTTTTCCTTCATCTTTCTTGTGGAATTTTAATCAACTGTGATCACATTCTGATCTTCATTTCCTTATCTTCTTTCATGATCTCAATCGAAATTTTCTATCTTAAACATTTGATTGATTTTGGTGCATTCTCTTTCTTAAGGCAAATTCTCTTTCTTCTCTCCATTTCTTTCCACCTCTTCCAAACTTCTATCTTCCATTCATTTTCACCCCACTTCTTTTCTTCTAATTCAACCTTGGGGCATAATCTTTTGTGCTTGATGATCTACCTTGGTTCTGTGATCCTTATATATCTTTCATCTTACATCAAGAACCTTATATTTAGTTCAATTTGATCAAATTTATCAGTTTTTTGTTTCTCCTCTATCTCATTTCGATTTCGATCACGAGGGGGTAGTACCTATCAAACTTCAATCCTTGATTCAACTTTATCAATCTTATCATTTGCTCCACTTGGGGCAACCTTTCTTGAGATTCTTATCTTGGACATGTCAATTATCTATTTACAGGGGTGTTGACCTTGTCTTTTCAAACAAATTATCTTTGTCTTGATGTGCTCCTATAAATATCACACGTCTGGGTTGTTTTGTGATCCCAAATCGATCTCACACTTCAACTACATTCTTTAACTATATGTGTTCCCATAAATATTACACATTATTCAAAGAGGGGCAAATGTATGAACCCTAAAATGGTCACCTAGACTATGGGCCCCCATTCAATTTATCAAATGACATAATCAATTTATCAATTTATCAAATTCCTAAATCAATGCTTTGCAACATTTTCAATTCAAATCAATTTCCTTGATCAAATCGTAATTAATTCAATTATTTCAATATTTCCTAAGGTTTGATCATTTTATCAATTATCTTATCTAATCAAAAGAAAACAATTCCTTTTTATTAATTAAAATAATCTTATTTAATTAAAATTCCTTTTTAATTAAATTAAATAATCTTATTTAATTAAAAGAAAATCCCTCTTTTAATTAAATAAAACCCCTACTTAAATCCCTCTTTGTTGAAAAGGGAAATAAATTAAATAAAAATAAATAAAGTTCCTTTTTCTATACATCTTCCTAAGTGGTGGGGTTTTTCCCTCTTAATCATAGCCTTTTATTTTTGCCTCTTAATCTCTACCGTCCATTTCTCTTTATAAGAAAACCTCTCCTTCTCATTTGGGCAATGAAAAAATCAAGATATTATGCTATTGTTATGCTGCAGGTTTGGAGAGCAATTTTGGAGGAGATTTTGAGCACTTGAGCTTGGATATTGCAACTTCTCTCTTCTTGTCTTCTTCTTTCAAGCATCATGGCATCAATTTAGATTAAATTCATATTAGCTTAGAATCATGTTTACTTTCATAGATTAAATTTGCACATTTCCTTTCATAGATTAATCTTGCATTGTTATCATTTAGACTAATTTCCTTTATTGCATTGTTATC
>MU227423.1:1749952-1782819 GCA_018584345.1 Thuja plicata
CTCACAATTTGAAGCCATGATTGGGAAGCTCATCACATAACACCTTTTGGTATTGATTGATAAATACATTTGTGCTTCTAACCTTCACCATAATAAAACCCTACATGTTGAAGCTATAGTTCAACACCATAAAATCAAGAGAGTACTAATAGATGGTGGATCTAGTTTGAATCTTTGTAGATTAAGATTAATCCAACTAATAGGATACTCTGATGATGTTATTGATCCATTGAATATTATCACTATCAAAGCTTATGGCGATAGAGAATGTGAATTAAAATACATTTTCACATTTCTTCTTCAAGTGGGTCCCACATTAGTTGAGACTAGTTTTCAAGTCCTTGACCTTGTTCTCCTATATAAAATCATCCTCATCTAACCATGGATCCATTCTATATAGGCCATTCCACCTACCTTTCATTAATGCCTTAAATTCCCACACAATGCTAGAGAAATTACTATTTTTGGTGACCTCGGACCCTTTCAATATTGAAAAATTCTTGAAGGGAAACAAATAAATCTCTACCCACTTAATGATGTAGCCAAACAATCCACCACATTACTCACCAATAAAGCCTCCACTTCCAAATCCTTCAAACCCTCCACTACCAATGACAAGGTTAATATTGTTGACAAAGGTTGTGGAGAACATACATTCAAATTGTCTTTTATGTAGGTCAACCCCCACTATCCCATAAGTCATATAACTAACCTACCACCATCATACCTAAGGATATAAATCCCACTGTCAAATGCAAGAATACCACCTTTGAACAATGGGGACCACTTGATGAAGATAATCTATAATAAGATGTCTTATTGGTAATACAAAGAAGAAAAGGACAAACCTATTAACATCCCTAAATAAAAATATCCTAAAGCATATCCTATAATGGAAAGCATGGGATAGATATTATGTAATAAGTTTGGGAGTACAAGAGAAAGGAACCCGAGTACCTATCAATCCAAGATCATCTTACTATCACAATCTATGCCTTTTTTATCATCTAGAATTTTAGGTAACTCCTATATATGTCCTAGAACTTCTAATTCCAATGACCTTGAAGAGGAATTATACAAAGTTCCTTTCAAATATCTTTATGTTGACCTTTATGAAACTGGCAGTGTTTACACCATAACTATTGTTGATCTTACATCACCCAATCACTCTCTTGTAAACCTCAAGCTCATCGATTGGGAAAGACAAAAATCACCACTGTTGAACATATGTGCAAGTGATGATGAAGTTCTAGCACTATTGGATATTAAAGACCTTTATGAATATGAGCACCGAATCACATACCATGAGCAAGCATATTTTGGGAAGCAAGTCAATTCTCTTAGTCATAAACTTGGAAAAATTAATGAAAATAAAACTTCCCCTAGTAAAAACCTCTTTGAGGAACTTTTTGAATGGTGAAAATGTATAAATAAAGGACACATCCTCTAGTTTAAATCTTCTCAAGGTGTTAGAGGAAGAAGAATGTAACCTTCCCTTGATGGCCCTACCTTGTGACATATCATCCATACTCATTGAGGATACACTTGAAGTCAACCTTGGAACACCCCAGAATCCTAAGGTCACATTTGTTGTTGTATCCTTGAGTGAACAAAAAAATAAAGATATGACCACATTCCTTCAAAAAGTGGAACACAATTTTGCATGGTCTGTTGGAAAGATTGCTACAATGTAGACAATTGTTATTTTGTCATTGATGTCAAACCTTAACTGGTGAGACTATTGATGTATGTTTGAGTACCTTATCCATTGATTGATGAAGATTTGAAAAGAATCGGATAAAAAGAAGACCAAGGAAATGGTTGAGTTTTGAGTATACACCAGGGTACTTGATCATTTGGCACTTTGGAAAAGTGATACATTGTTTATCTATCACTGACAGTTCACGAGAAGGTCAGTACCGAGAAAAGCAAAGTCGATGCCGAGCAAAGCGAAAGATGATGCCGAGCAAAGAAAAAATGATGTCGAGCGCCAGTGAAATGCCAAGGGAGACAGAGAAAGCTGAGCAATAGTATTTTTTTTATTGATGAGATTTGAGATCTATGGCTGACATAGTTGATTTTATTGGGATATGCATTATTAATTAAGATTAGTCCACATTCATTTAATGCACGAGAAACTATTATTAGTGCATGGATTCAATGATTAATTAATGACTATATTGGAGAAGTAAATTAAATGTAAAGATGGAAAGATCCGTTGGATTTGACCTACCCCAAGATCTATGATCTTGGTTAAGTGGTAAAAGATTTATCTGACCTAGATGAAGAGGTATAATATAACCTACTATGGTTATTGTTATTGTATCCAAGAGTAAGGAGAAGTTGAATGCAAAGTATTGCATGGTTAATTGACTGATTGGCAAGACCTAGCAGAGAAGGCTGGGCAGAGGAGTAGAGAGAGATTGCTTGATGGGTTTCCAAGCAGATCTGGAGTTTGAGATGAAAATGGAGGCCACTCAGTGAATTAGCATTAGAGCTAAAACTAGATCTGGATTTGCAAAGTAAGTTTTATGTATCATATCGTACCTGTTGATTACTTTCTAGCCATTATATTAGTTCAAATCCTTTAACCAGGTTGACCTAACAGTCATTGTATAAATCCTTTGAACAAGGTGACATTCAGATTGGAATGTTCTAAGTCCTCTAACAAGGCCACTCCTGACAGGGTGATTAAATCCTTTAACTAGGTCACATTTGACAATGTGTTTTGTAACCTTTAACAGGGTTGGCTCCTCACAGGGCATTACTTCAGAAGAGTAAAATTTTGGTAGCATGTTACTGGTGGTTTTTCCCATATTGGGTTTCCACATTAAATCATGGTGTCAAAATGTGTGAATGTTATTATTGTGTTTTACTGTTAAGTTTCTGCAAGCTTATTTCATTAGTACAGTAAACTGCACACTTTTGTTGTTTATTACTGTCGAGCATATCTGAGTTGTTGAAGTTGATTTAAAGTTTTATATGGGCACATCTGGACCTGAGGATAACTGATTCACCCCCCCTCTTAGTTATTCTAAATTCATCCTAACATGGTCATACGCTAACATACCTTGCTTGGATCCTATACTAGTAGTAGACCACCTCTTACTATATCCAAATTCTAAGCTTGTCAAAAAAAAGCTCAAAAAGATGCATCCTTAGATAGCTCTATTGGTCTAGGCAGAATTATAGAAAATTTTAAAGGTCAAATTCATTAGACCTATTGATTATCTAGAATGGATCTACAACAGTGTACCAATAGGAAAACTTGTTGGGGCAATCCACATTTGTACAGATTCTAGAGAACTTAATAAATTATGTCCTAAGGATGATTTTCCACAACCTAATATTGACATCATAGAGGAATTAACAGTTGGACATGAGATCGTATCATTTATGGATGGATTTTGTAGTTATAATCAGATCAAGATTGCATAAGATGATCAATACATAGTTTATTTTACTACACCATGGGGCACAATATATTATCAAGTCATGCCCTTTGGATTTTAGAATACCAGAGCCACCCATTATCAAGCAATGATAGCTATTTTCCATGATCTCTTGGGGAATTACAAGACAATAGATTTGCACATTGTCTTGCTTACTAGGATATTTGAGAGATTATAATCACATAAGGGGTGGGTTATGTGTGTGTTTTTATGTGTCAATCACCTATACCTACAAATATGAAAACACAACACTCTATACCTCATTAGGTCAATTGTTAGCACAAGAAAACCTTCAAAACCTAACAATCAAAATCAAGCTATAGCTTCCAATCTAGAAAGAGTTTGAGCTAACTATAACATTGCTCTCATAATATGCATTAGATTAGTGACAATACAATTCTAAAGTGGAAGATTCAAAATGATAGAAAACCATTAATATGCATCTTAAGCTAAAAAAATCTCAATTCTATATTCATTTGATCCTTTTAAGAAATGAAAGTGTTCACTAATTAGGTAAGAATACATGAATTCATTTCTGCAGCATAAGCCTAATGCAAGATTATAAGATTTTCTTATTGTTTGAGCTCAAAATTCACTCCTTTTATGGAGAATGAAGTGAAATGAGTGGTTGAGATTGATTCTTGAGGAGTGATTAGGATTAATCCTTGCTTGATTCATGTGAGATGATCCATGTGTGTCAACTCCCATTGGTCTAGCAATTGACTTTTTTCCTTTGTGATGAGTTGTAATTTAGGAGTGTTTATATAATTTTCTTTAATTAATTACCTTAGCCAATGGATTTAATGAGGTTAATTTGATTATAAAAGACAAGGTAATTAATTAGTAATTAATGATAGATTTAGCAAAGGTTAATGCTTGCTTTGAGGAATTAATATTGATTTAAGATAATTATGCCAATAATCAAATAATCAGATTAGCATAATTGGGAGAAAGATCCTTAGTTAAGGCAAAGGGGGGTCCCTAGTTAGAGTAGCTCAATTTAGGGTGATTACATTTTTCCCTCTTTGAATTGATGTGTGATCAGCGCAGTGATTGAAAGAACGTCTGATGTTGACTTCAGAGAATAGTTTAATGATTAAAAATTATGGGCTTGATTGGATGAAATTTTACTGATGATATCAATCTTGAACTTGATTAAACTAAGACTGGTAGTACCATCTTTTAACTCGATTGAACAAAGATCGATTGAAGAGACCAGTTCCAAACTTGATTGAACTAGAACTAATAGTACTGACTGCGAACTTTAACTAACAAATATCAATAAGAAGCTATTCAACAATTTGATGAGATGAAGCTGAGTACTTGATAGATTGATCTAAAATGGTTAAGAAACCATAGGCATAGATAACTGACTTGAAGTGATTATTTGACAGCCCCAACTTGATTGAAGGATAGTGACATGCCCCTATTCATTTTGATCATGAAGTCAATTTTGATAAACATTTTGAAATTCTTGATTACTTTGACGTGAGAAACTGATTGATTTTAGGTATGATCATGCCCCCTCGGAAACAAAATTGAAAATAAATACTGATGAAATCCCTCTTTGAAAAGTGTACATTGATGAGAAAGTGATGTGAGATGTGATTGTATCAATAAGAATCAATTATGACATAAGTTGGAGTGAAGATGTGTTGAGAGGAACATAATTTGACCAAGTTTGACTACTTGAAATTCAAGATTTGAATAATTTGAAATGATTTTAGACCAATATTTTGATGAGAGAACATGTATCTTACAATGTAGAACATTTTTTATTAAGGTAACTGCAGGGTTTTGAAGGGGCCATGAAACCCTTTACAAAAGAAAGAAAAGATAAAGCATTACAAGCACCAAAGGAACAACAACTACCTCAAGAGACGATAGTGAAAAAGGGGCACAACCCCATATATTACAATGCAAAATTTAACCCCCCAAAAAAGAACAAGCAAAAAAAAACCTTTAGCCCGAAAAACACAAAAAATTGTCCAGCAACACTTTTAGTCCAGCATCTTGAGGAACTCTTCAGATTCTTCCAGTTGCTTCTAGATATTCAGGATAGACTCCTTCAGGCTGGTGAGATCTTTAGAATGAGAGGTCATTTTATTTTTAGTACTAGATTTGGTCCTTGACCCCAGGCCCAAAGGCTGATCATCCTATTTCACACCTCTGTCTTTAATATTTATTGTATTTTTGTCTTTGTTGTTCCCATCTAGAAAGGTGTACATGGCATCAAGGTTATCAACCGTGGCCTTCATGCCCATATTGTTCATGGTTAAAAAATTCCTTAGCATCTTATCATTATTTATAACTTTCTCCAGAATTAGGGTAATATTTTTCTCAATGGCACTATAAATTTTATCTTCTAGCGAGCTAGAGCAATCAGTAACCTCAGAAAAAACATTCTTACCTTTATTGTACATTGCAGCATCATTCCTCATCTTGTCAATGATTTCTTCAAGTGCCTCATTCCTTGCATCAAGGGCTCTATATTTGATATGCAGGTCTTGGATATCATAGAATGTCCACTTGTCAATATTAAAGGCACAGATAGCTTTTTTTTGGCAGCTTGCAGGACACTCATGTTAGTAACCCTTGCAATGTAGAACATTTCTACAAGCTTTGCATAACATTTCCTACATATTTGGATCAATTCTGCATTTGTTGTAGGATGTGAGTACCTCTTCTAAAATTATTAATGCATTAAAACAATATGATTTTTGCATGTTCGATTGTGTTCTTGACAGACTTGATGAGAAATTAATAGATCTAGGCCAATCTGCTTAGTGTTTAGTAGGTCAAAATCAGTGCTAAATGGGTTAAAATAAGCCCAAACAGTCAATTTACTCATTCATGTTCACTTTTCACCTTGGTAATTCCTTGAGCTGTGGAGAGAAGATGTTGTTCCCCATGGAGAAGTATCATTTTGAGCTCAACCATTGACATCACAGACCCGCATACTACGCACCTCCAGTGAGTACCCAAAGACCTTTTATTTTATGATTTTCATTGGATTTTTAACACATTTTGTAATATTTATAGGTGTTAGAGTCTAGGGTTGCATCAAGGTTTTGGATCACATTTGGTAAATCCAGTGTCGCATCTGGAGATCCTGAAAAAATATTGTATCGCGTCCCGTGTCTGTCAAAGGATCACATTAGGTCAAAGTTCCCCTAGTTTTCCCCATATGTCAAGTGTCATATCCTATGAAAATAGGATCGCACCTAGATGTCTGAGTCACATCCTGTTAGAGTAGGATCACATCTAGGATTCTAGATCACATCCTGTTAGAACAAGATCACATCCAGTAAATGAGTCACACCCTATCAGAATAAGGTCACATCAGGTTAAAAGGTTTCCTTTTTTAGTGAACCTCTGTAGTCGTCCGATTGTTCTACCAATGATGATTATCTGTTTGATTTTTGAACTGTGTCAATAGGTTACCTTGATCCAAGAGCAGATGTTTTTGAATTATGCCTTACATATTGGATTAGGTATTGTTTCATTTTTATTTCTGAGACCTGTTCATGTTATGGCATTATTTGAGTAGTTGACCAATGAGGAGCGGTGACTTGTTGGTCATTTAGGACTAGGTATTTTAGTGGATTTACTTAACATTAGGGTAAATCAAGGGTTTTTTACTGCTCTTACCAAGAGATGGCACTCAGAAGACAACACCTTCCACCTATTGACAGGTGAGATGCCTATCACAACAAAGGATGTGTGATAGATTATGCACATACTGGTTATGGGACAATAGGTTCATTTTGAGTCTTGGTCCTCCACAACCATTACAAAGACACAGAGGTTCTTTGTTGATCCTTCGATTGCTCGATGCTATCTAACATGGGATTACATTCTTGTGCACTAGGAGTGACTTCTTGTATTTCTTTTTGGGTTGATAGGAGGTATAAAAAATGCCAGACTAAGGGCATCATAGATTCATATGTGGCTAGATCACCATGCTTGAGGATATGATCGGTGCTACTCGCTGATATGGATGGGGTAGCTATATTTTGGCACACGTATACACAGAGCTTCATGAGATAGTGTACCAGTCATCACAAAGCATGGAATTTTGTATCTTGATACTTCATATCTAGGTCTGGGAGCATATTTCCATGACACGATAGATTGTAGATAGGTAGAGGGGTCTAGAGCATCCATATGTATATATATATTTAGGATATATCCAGCAGCCCCAACTGGGTAAGATGGAGTATTGGTGACATTTATTAGATGATGTGACTAAGGTTGAGTGGAGACTATATATGGACTGTGAGGTGTGGGCCTCATATCAGCAACATGTGTCATATATATTTTAGTGTAGGTACCTCATTGGTCACACCAGGTACATTGTTGAGCGCTTCATTATTACCCATATATTTAGGAAGTATGGTAGAGTGTAGTGTATGCCCCAGGATTAGGCCATGTATGCACATATTAGGGATGGAGAGGCACAGTAGGGAGCTCAACTATCATATGAGATTGCCCTTTGAGAGATCACATAGATGGTTGTAGTAGGTTGGGATTATCTTCCTGATATTGTCGATGAGGGATTACAGATGACTACAGGGATGACTTAGATCAAAATATACTCCCATGATTCACTTCTTTAGAGGAGATAACACCACAGATTGAGGAGACATTAGATTATGATCCTGTTGATGATGGTCCTATGGGTGGCAGAGGGAGAGGAGATAGGGGTGGTAGGATGGCGGTGGTAGGGATGGCAGTGGTAGGGGCCCTATGGGAGATAGAGGTCAGAGACATGACCAAGATAATAGGGGTGATGATGGAGATGACCAAGGAGGTGGAGGAGAGGAAGGCAGGTGCACCCGAGTGAGATTTATTCCTCCTCGCAGAGATCTGAGACCATTATTATTGAGGCAACAATAACAACAACATAGGTCAGAGACAGACTAGGGAGAGTAGTGGTAGTGACAGACCTCCTCCACAGGATCCTCCCAAAGATAGGGGCAGAGATACAGATCATTTATCATAGTGTGAGATGGAGAGAGAGAATCTAAGGGCTCGAATTACTACCTTGGATGCATTGTTAGCGGACATGGATAGACAGCTAGACATGTTGAGATATGAGAGAGATCACTAGTTGGATGCACTCAGAGATGAGAGAGATCAACAAGGGGATAGGTTGAGAGTTGAGAGAGAAATTTAGGCTTGTAGTGCCACACACCAGGGAGAAAGGGAAACCTATTACTTTTCTTTATATTGTGTGGTCGGTCCTGAGCCTTAGAGAGCTCCATTGTATTTTATCATTTTTGAGCCGTCAGAGAGGTCCATGCCACCACTACTTCCTAGATGGGTTGATGTTCCACCTCCTCCCCCCTCGTGATCAATCCAAGGGTGGGAGTCAGACATGATACTTTCCATTATTATAATATTTTGTGTATTGATCCAGTAGTGATATAATATGTACTCCATGATACTTGATACATTATTTTTGTCATACTGATATGTTATCCATTGATATATGTATATGAGATAGTGCCTTCTAATTATGATATGTTTTCATTATCTCATTAAATGCTTCACTTGATAGATGCTTAGATGGATTTTATGTTGTAATTGGTCTTTGTGATGATATTGATGATACTCATGTGATGACATCATTTTATGTTTACTTTTCACTAATAGATAAATGTGTAAGATGATTCTATATGGATATGCACATGTATTTTTTTGTATTTTTCTTATCCATATAAATGTATGGATGCACCTATGGATTTATGAATGCTCTTATATATTTCTGATTTCTTTATAAGAAAAGTACTGATGATATGCTATGATATGTGTACTTTTCTTTTGTTTCAGATGATGCCCATGCAAGAATGTATGAAAATGCTTATGCTATGGTATGCAATGACAAATATGTATTAGTGAATAAAGTAATTAATCAGTAGATTAAGTAGTAAAACTTGGATTTTAGTGAAATAAGACATCATTATGAGCACAAGTTATCATGCAAGCTTAATGCAACTTTATATGAATACAACTATATTAAGAACTTATAGGACTGTCACTGATCATTCTAGAAATAACATTTTTATCATCATAGAGTGGTTATTTAACAGACACCATAGGCTAGTACAACCTTCACTGACAGATTTCCACTATCATGAAAATATGAATACTACGTTAATCAGATGCAATGTCGAAAATAAACCTAAGAATCAAGGTATAGAGGCCAGGATGACTTGTCAATTATTTCCTTTTGATTTAAAAAACTTCTTCTATTCGTGTGCAATATAAGATATTTAACCCAAAATGACCCTTTTAATAATGTTCATATCCTTGGGTACATAATGTTGCGTACACCTGTGACGTGTAAATGTTGTACTTTCAATAATTCTGCACACAATCACTCAATATGACTTTAACTTGATGAGTTAGTACAAATTACAATTGAATTGCACCAAATTAAAACAATTAACATGTCAAAAATCTCATATTGCTTCCTAGCTATAAGATTTACATGAATTTCATAGAATGCTCTTAATTTAAGCATGAATTCATAGCAAACAAACAATCTAGCATGGAATATTAATGATAAAAATGCCTAAAATGCATAGAATATTGTTCAATTATGCTCCATAATTACTGAAATGCATGAAATTGACAATTCAAATGAAGAACAAATGAACTAGATTAGCTAGAAATTGAAATTGGCATTAGTTAGCTAGAAAATCACTATTCATCTATATGAAATGAGCTTATAATGGCTTCATTATATAGGTTTTCCTTGGAGGGAAAAGGCTCAAATTCAAAATTTGAATTTGGCAGTCGAGATACATCCATGAGTGATGGTCAAGATTGTATCCCAATTGATCCTTATTGGTTGCAGGTTTGACTTTTGAGGCAAGTTGAAGGAATATAAATATTTTTATTAATTAATGTCCTTAGCCATGTACTTTTTGGTTTTTATTTGATTTAAATGATCAATATTAATTAATAAATTAATGCCTCTTGGTGAGTGATCTTGGATTCTTGATTTTTGATGAATTATATAATTAAACCAATATAGTTCAATTACATGATAGTGATTAGCTTTGAATTTGATGCCTTGGTTAGTACATAGGGCGCTTAATTTTAGATTAGGCCTCCTGAGTTCATCAGACCATTTTTAGGTGATTACATTTGCCCCTCTTTGAATTGATGTACGATTAGCGCATTGATTCAAAGAACATCTGATGTTGACTAGTGATCAAATAGTTTGATATGAATCTTGATGAAAATATTCACAGTTAGAAATCAATTCTTAACTTGATTGAATGAAAAATGATTGGAGATACTGGATATCCCAAATTGCTTGAAGATCTAGATAGAATTTTTGAGAAGAAGACTAAAGGATCAATTTGATGTGAAGTAGTGAAATTGATTACCATTACAATGAGATTGAAATATTGATCAGATACTCAGTTTGATGTGAAACGATGACACTGATATATGATGAGACCTAATTCAGAAAGATTAATCGGACAACTAGTTTGATGCAATATGACAAAACTAATTTCTGGCAAAGATTTGAACAAATGATCAATTTTATGTGAAGCGTTGAAACTGATCATTGTTGATAATTTGATTGAGATAACTAACTTGATATGGGTCCTATTGAATTCAATTATCTCCTGATGCTCCAATGAAGAGACTACCAATTTTATCTGATACAATGAAAATGAAATCTCTATTGATGTTTGAAACTTGAATACTGGTAAGAGCAAGTAATTTGATGTGAATCGATGAAATCACTCATTCCAAGATTGGGTAATTTGTTGGTGTAGAATTGTCAACTTAATATGATGTCTGATGAAGATTCCCTCAGTTGTTGGGAACTTTTCTTTCTTAATAACTTGATCGATTACAGATTTGAATAAGAATTGATATTTCCCTAGTTATTGAACAAATTTAGTACCATGGTCACTTGATTGAGAATGATTGATTAATACTTCCCCCTTGGAATCAAAATGGACATTAGATTGCTTGATTTCTAGGTGAAAATGTCTGAATGAGAATGATAATCTTGGAATGGATATTTTGATTCCAATAGAAATGATAGTGGTGAGAACCATGAAGAAACTTCTTCTCATTTGGTCAAAATCAGACTCTGTATGACAAAGATAGAGCCAAAAAGGTGCAAGTGATGAGCAATAGATTGGATAAAAATGTGGAATTTGTTAGAATAACTGAGAGGGAGGGGTGAATCAGTTATCAGTTTGCTCCCAAATTATCTTACAGTCCTAAATTCCTCAAGATGTATATTAAAAAAAATTCAAACATAAAATTCAATGTGGTGAAATGTATTCTGTAATCTCAAACTTTAGTCAATAGTGTTTACCGAGTATCAGTAAATTAATACTATGATTACCTATCAAGGTCAATAAAGTAAAGTGTAAAGTAAAATAACAATTCACAACATTCACGCATATTGACACGTAGATTTTTAACGTGGAAACACTGATAAGGGAAAAATCACCTGGGCCCAGTAACCTAAAATATTTTCACTCTTCTGAAGTGAGCTTGATGAAGAGCCAACCCTGTTAAAGGTTACAATGCACACTATTAAATGTGACCTGGTTAGAGGATTTAAAGCTAACAATTCTCTCTTGACCATGAATTCACTATGGGGTCAACAAGAAAACACTCAACATTCATTAGAATGTCATAATAAAGACTTTCACTGTCCTACACAATTAAGAGATTTATCCGTAATAATGGTTAAACTGGTACAGTAGTGATATGATTCAAATACAACTCTATTTTGTATATTTTTAGATCTATGCTAAGTACATAATACCTTTGATCAATTTTTTCACTTCCGTTCATCTCATACTTCCTACTTGTTCTACTCAGTAATGCTCTTTCCTCTATTTGCTTGGTGATGTCTGTAGAAAAATGCCTAATTTTGTCTTTAACCAGTTTGATCACTCATGCAAAAACTTTGCATGTGCACATCAGGTGTTGCATGTATATTTCATAATGAATCTCTTGTCTCTTATATAGACATCATAGCTCATTTAATTTCCATCGTTCAGATTTTTTTTCTTAATCTCCATCGTTGATTTTCCCGCTTAAACCATCCTTGGCAGTTGTGTTAAAAACATGTTTCAATCTTTGTCGTCCGACCTTCATTTGAATTTTCATAATTGTTTGATCAAAATAAAAAACTTTATCTTTTACCTCAAAATCATCAATTGCCAGCTCAACATTCTAGTCAGCATCAGTTTAATTAAATTTCTTGGTCAATACTTTGTTGTGTCGACGATCCCTTGCTCGGTTATCACTGTGCTCGGTATACACTATGTTTTACTTGATGTTCATTATTTCTTGGTGTATACAAAACTCTTCATTTACCCACCACATAGAATTTGTTTGTTCCAGTTCTTCAATTCATAAAAAATGTTTTCCACCATAATAATACTCAAATAAGTTGACATCAATGACAATACATTAACTGATAATGTTTATCATCACATTTGCAACTTGGTTGACTATCAACAAATGACTTCAAACATACAATTAGTTGTAGTTCATCAATCTCTCCCTTTGGCATTGATGACAACACAATATGAAATATGCAATGTAAAAATGTCATATAACAAATACCAAACTTTTGTTCTACAACTAAAACAATTTTGTAGCTCTCCCTAGCTTGAATATATAAATTGTTTCAGTATTAAAAAAAAATCTCACCATGCAGACTCTCCCTATAGTTTTGACTTTTCTATGCTTGAATCTCATTGTAGATTATATATGTCTATCCCTTTCTCTTTTATCCCTTTAGTGGATAGATATTTCATTGATCAACTCTCTCTCTTTGACAACAATGCCAAAAATAAATATACAAATCTTCAGTAGCAAAAGTAAAACATCTTTGTTATTCAGTGTAGTAGATACCTTTCAGTGTACTAATATGTCTATTTTAGTCCAATTCAGCTTGCATCGACATGATTTATATTCTGATTTCATGTAGGTTGATGCAAATTCTTAGTCAGCTTAGTTAGAAATAGACAAGGGATGAACCCCTAGTCTACCTCTCAAGTACTCAAATGTATCCTTCGATAAGGGTTTGGTGAATATGTCTACAAGTTGTTCTTTTGATTGTACATATTCTAGTATACTTGTTTATCTTGTATTTGTTCCCTTAAGTAGTGATATTTGATAGATATGTGCTTTGTCTTTGCATACATCATGAGATTCTTTGAAATATTTATAGTACTTGTATTATCATAGTAAATTATCACTGGGTTAGTCATCTCTTCATTCATTCCTTTCAACAATTGTTTGATCCATGCTATGTTCAAATAATTTGCAGCAACATCAACATATTCTGCTTCTGCAGTTGACTGAGATATGCATCCTTGCTTCTTTCTTATCCAAGTAACTAATCTTTCTCCAATAAATATTGATCCACCAGTAGTGCTCTTTCTATCATCTATGTTCCCAACCCAATCATCATCAGTATTGACTTTCAATTCAAACTTTCCTTCTCTTTTGTACCAAAGTTCATAATACTCAGTATTCTTCAAATATCTAAAAATTCTTTTTACAATAATCATATGTGATTCTCTCAGATTAGCAAAAAATATTGTAGCTATTCAAAATGCATGTGCTATGTCTGGTCTTGTGTGTACAATATACATCGATTTACCAATCATATATCTGTACAAAGTTTGATTTACCTCAAGTGCCTTGTCTTCTTTTGTCAATTTGTATCCTATCACCATTGGTGTTCCGACTGGTTTTGATTCTTCCATTCTAAATGTCTTTAGGACTTCCTTGATGTATTTTGATTGAGTAATATAGATACCTACAGTCTATTGTAAAATTTGCAATCCAAGAAAAAATTTGATCTCTCCAAACATTGACATTTCAAATTATTTCCTCATTTCAACAACAAATGAAGTGCATAGGTTATCATTACCTCCAAATATAATATCATCAACAAATATTTCAGCATTAAGGGTCTTATCATCATTTCCTCCTTTTAAATACAAATTGGTGTTTTCACTTGTTCTAATAAATCCAATACTTATAAGATAAGAATGCAATCTTTCATACCATGCTCTCGGTGCTTGTTTCAATCCATCTAAAGTTTTGTGTAACTTACATACCAATGTTTGTCTAATCATGATCAACAAATCCTTCAGGTTGTTCAATGTATACCTCTTCTTCCAGTATTTCATTGAAAAATGCAGACTTAACATCCATCTGATATACTTTGAATCCTTTATATGTATCGCATGCAAGTAGTAATCTTACTCCTTCAAGTCTAGCAACGGGTGAAAAAGTTTCTCCATATTCAATTCCTTCTTCTTGTGCATACCCTTTGCAAACTAATCTTGCTTCATTTCTTGTTACATCCCTATTCTCATTCAATTTGTTTTTGAATATCCATTTGGTGCTAATAACTTTTTTATCACTCGGTCTCGGTAGTAATGTCCATGTCTTGTTTTTCTATATCTGCTCAATTTTCTCATTCATAGCATTAATCCATTATTCATTTGTAATGCATCTCTAACATTCTTAGGCTCAAATTCACAAATTAAACAAGTTTTGTCTCTCTCATCAAGCCTACTCTTTTATCTCCAATAATCTGATTTTGTGGATGATGTCTTCTCACATATTTAGCAAGTACAGGTTCAACTCTCTATTCTTAATTATTTTTTCCTGTAGGTTCATTGTGTTCTTGTTCATGATCTTCATTTTTTGACATCTTCCTGATTCTTGGTCTGTGCTACATGTTGCCCGGTGACATTACCCTACTGCATGGTAATGTTAGGCATCTGCATTGGTATAGTATCAGATTCTTCCATGTAGACAAATCTACTATAATCTTTCAGTTATTTCATGTTGTCCTCATCATTTTGCTCAGCAAATTCATCAAATTTCACATTTTCACTTTCAATGATTTTGTTAGATGTCTTGTTTAAACATTTGTAAGCTTTACTCTTAGTAGAATATCCAAGAAATATTCCTTCATCACTTTTTGAATCAAATTTACAATTTTGACCATCTTTCAGAATATAACACCGACTACCAAATATTCTAAAATAGCTTACATTAGGTGTATAACCATACCATAGCTCATAAGGTGTTTTTTTTAATCTTTCTTTAGTTGTACTCGGTTCAGTGTGTAAATAGTTGTGTTGACTACTTCTCTCTAGTATGTTTGTGCAACACTCTTTTCAATCATTAGTGTTCTGGCACAATCAACAATTGATCTATTCCTTCTTTCAGTAATTCCATTCTGTTGTGGTGTCCTTGGTGTAGAAACCCATCTTTTGATTCCGTACTCATTACAAAAGTTAGTGAAATCATCAGAAATAAATTCATCTCATCTATCAGATCTCAAACACTTTAGATCTCTACCAGTTTCTTTTTCCACTTTAGCTTTGTACCATTTAAACATCTTAAGTGCTTCAAATTTTTCTTTTAGGAACATGATAGTCATCATTCTATAATAGTCATCAACAAATAAAATAAAGTATATGTCCCCATGATAGCTTTGTGTTCTCATTGGTCCACATAGGTCTGTATGAACTAATTCCAAAATATTAGATGAAAAATTGTTTCTCTTGAAACTAGATTCTGACATATTTGCCATTTAACAATTTTTGCACATTACATGGTCTGGTTTAGATAAGCTCGGTAAGCCTCTAACTTTTCTTTTCTTACTGATCTTAACCATGTTATCAAAATTTACATGACAAATCCTTTTATTCCATAACCATATATCTTCATTCTTTGCTAATAAGCAAGTAGTTTCAATAGTGTCAAGATAGAATAGGTTACATTTAGATTGTTCACCAGTGCCGATCAACTTTCCAGTTCCACCATAAATTCTAGCTTTTCTATTTTCAAATGCGACTCGGTGACCTGTGTTATTCAACTGTGAAACATTGAAAAAATTATAATTAAGTCCTTTTACCCAATAAGCATTCTCACACTTAATTTGGTTATTTATCATAATAGTACCTTTTCCTTTCACTTGACAAGGTGTATCATTTCCCATTCTTACAGATCCACCATCATAATGTTCAAGAAATTCAATTTTTCCTTTATCTCCAGTCATGTTATGTGTACAACCACTATCAAGAATCCAAATGTCATGCTTACTAACTTTATAAATAAGTGTTGTTTCTACATACCTTTCATCTTCATCTGAATCATCTTTCAAAGCTATAAATATTGTCCCAATATATTCATCACTGTCAGATCCATTGTCGTTATCTTTATCTTCAACAATGTAACAAGCCTTCTTGCCTTTATCTTTGTAATCTCAATTATCTCTTCTGTCATACTGTCAGTTGCTTCTATAGTCTCGGTCATCCTTTCTGTCATTATATCTATCATTTCTATCATCATTCTTTCTGTTAGGGTATCTTGCAACAAAATGGTCAATCTCTTTACAATTAAAACATATCAAAGGTAGTTTACCTTTATATCTTCCTTTACCTTTGTACAATCTTCTAACCATTAAAGCTTCAAGTTCATCAAGTTCCTTGTCCTCACTATCACTGTCACTGTTATTTCAGATTATGTGTTTGCTACTAGATTTACCAATTTTCAAAGTAGATATAAATGTGGATTCCATAGATGGTACAATATTGTTGTCAAAATTATTCAGCTCAAAAGAAATCAGTCTTCCAAGTACAATATCAATAGTAATATTATTTCTAGGTGCTACTCTCATTCATGTATTACGGAGACTCTTATAGAATAAATAGGCAATAGAGTTCTAAGAATCTTACTTACAATAGTGTCTTCATCAATAGTTCCACCAGATCCTCGAATAGCATTCAAAAATTCCTTAAGTTGGGTACTGTAATGTATTATGTTAATTCCTTCCTTCATTCTCATTTCATGAAAATTTCCTCGAAGACTTTCACCTTTGGCTCTCAGTACATTTACATCTCCTCCATAAACTAGTGTAAGCTAGTCCCACATCTTCTTGGCAGTTGTACATGTCTTGATGTCCTCAAATTTTGCATCAATAAGTGAAGAAGCAATCTCCACCATGGTAAGGTTATGTTCATGGTAACAGTCAAAGGTCCAGTAGGTAGAATGAATTCATTATCTAGATAATCTGCAATGTTGTCTCCAATCCCTGATAGGTATAGTCTCATTCTAATTTTCCATGTTGATAAGTTATCCTTGTTCAGCTTAGGTGTGTCTCTCTTATAAATCTTGTGATCTTTAGCTTAAGTCCTTCAAAACTTTCTTATAAGCATTGTATGCTCTAATACCAATTGTTAGAATAACTAAGAGGGGGGTGAATAATTTATTATCCATTTTCTCCCAAATTCCTCCAGATGGATATAAAAAAAAATTCAAACATATAATTCAACTCGGTGAAATGTATTCTATAATCTCAAACTTTAGTCAATATTGTTTACCAAGTATCAATAAATTAATATTGTGATTATCGATCAAGGTCAATAAAGTAAAGTATAAAGTAAATTGACAATTCACAACATTCATGCATATTGATACATAGATTTTTAACATGAAAACCTTGCTAAGGGAAAAACCATGTATTTTTAACATGAAAACCTTGCTAAGGGAAAAACCACCTGGGACCAGTAACCCAAAATATCTTCACTCTTCTAAAGTGAGCTTAGTGAAGAGCCAACCATGTTAAATATTATAATGCACACTAATTAATGTGACCTGGTTAGAGGATTTAAAACTAACAGTTCTCTCTTGACCATGCATTCACTATGAGGTCAACAAGAAAACACTCAACATTCATTAGAATGTCATATTAAATACTTTCATTGTCCTACTCAGTTAAGAGATTTATCTGTAATAATGGTTAAACTGATACAATAGTGATCTGATTCAAATACAACTCTGTTTTGCATATTTTCAGATCTATAATAAGTACATAATACCTTGGATCAATTTGGTCACTTTAGTTCATCTCATACTTCATACTTGTTCTGCTTGGTAATGCTCTTTCCTTTGTTTTCTCGGTGATGTCTGCAAAAAATGATTGGTTCTGTCTTTAACCAGTTTGATCAGTCATGCATAAAATTTGCATGTGCGCATTAGGTGTTGCATATATATTTCATAATGAATCTATTGTCTCTTATATAAACATCATAGCTCATTTAGTTTCCATCCTTCATATTTTGCCACTTAATCTCCATTATTGATTTTCCTGCTTAAACCATCCTCGACATTTGTGTTAAAAACATGTTTCAATCTTTGTCGTTCGATCTTGATTTGAATTTTTGTAACAGTTTGATCAAATTAACAAACTTTATCTTTTACCTTGAAATCATTAATTGCCAGCTCAACATTCTAGTTAGCCTTGGTTTGATTAAATTGCTCGGTCAATACTTTGTTGTGTCATCGATCCCTTGCTCAGTTATCACTGTGCTCGGTATACACTGTGTTTACTCAGTGTTCACTATTTCTCGGTGTATATAGAACTCTTCATTTACCAACCACATAGACTTTGTTTGTTCTAGTTCTTGAATTCATAACAAATGTTTTCCACCATAATAATACTCAAATAAGTTGACATCAATGACAATACATTAACTTATATTTTTTAACATCGCATCTGTAACTCGGTTTACTATCAACAAATGACTTTAAACATACAATCAGTTGTAGTTCATTAGAATTAACTACCCAAAAAATGTGATTAAATAGGGTAAAAAACTAAATTTACTATTCATTTTCATTATTCATAGCAAGAGAAATCAAGATCTCGGGGTGAGAAGATGTTGATCCCAGTGGAGTCACACCATTTTGAGCTTGTCAGACATCATCAAAGACCTGCCTGCTACCTTTTTGTTGTATGTAGTCAAATACCTCTTGTTAATTTTTTCATTAATGCTCATTAATGCATCAAAAAAATGAATTTATAGCTGTTGTATTCCAAATGTCGCGTCGGGTTTGTAGAAGATCATTTTTGGCATAGAAGGTTGTTTTTGGTAAATTCCCCATCATTTCTAATAAATGATTCTGTTAGGATTGGATTATACTAAGAGGGGGGTGAATCAGTATAATAACACTTTGATCAATTCTTCAACCTATTAATTATTAATCATACATTTGCAGTAAAGTAAAGAACATAAGTAAATGACACAGTACTCATAACACCATATTTGTTTTCGAGGAAATTATGGCCAAGGGAAAACCCCGGTGGGGATGGTACCCACAAACATGTACTAAAGTATAATATCCATGTAAGGAGACCTAGCCCTATTAGGATCTGAATATTACATAGTACATTTCCTTGTTAGAGGAATAAAAACCTTGTTAAAGGTTCACAACACCCTATTAGGGGCCAACTGATCTTACAGCTCTTACAATATAATTCAGGTTACAAAGTGTTCTTAATCATGAACAAAATAAGAAACACTGGTGCTTAGATAGTTCCTTTATAGTTCTTCAATGATCTCTTCCATTCTCTGCTTTTCTATTCGCTCAACAACTGTCCAACATATCCATCCATATATCCATTTGTAACATTACATGACCTTTATCAAAAAGATCTTACATATATATCTCACAACTTTACAAAGTCAGCTCTCAGTATGAATATTACAAATATTACTAAGTCAGCCTTCAATACAAAATACATTTAATATGGTAAACACTAAATGCATAGCTGACACTCTTGCATAGTCAATGTGGAGGTTATCAACAACCAAAATACAACTTTGATTGCCTGGAGTCCAAGCCATACTCCCTCAATCTTCGCTACTGTCAAACTTCCCTGTTTCGTTGTTCTGTTGTAGTCAGTTTATCTTCAATTCTATCTAACTCACTGTAGAATTAACCAAAAAAAAATTGGTCTTAGGTGGAGGTCATACATACCCCATAATTTCTTCCTCTGAGCTTTCTTTCCCTAAATCATCAATCTCATTCTTCGACACCCAAAACACTTATGTATCTCTGTTTCTACACTTAGTCGATTTCTGAATCACCAAAACTTAACTATTCTGAAATCAGTCTAAAACCCAGACGTGTTTCCATAAATGACAACCAAAAAGTAAATCATATTTACACAAACTTTATTACTTTCCAATAATCTCTCCCTTTGGCATTGATGGCAACACTTGTTAAAAAAAATGAATAAGTGTTCCAACTAATCTGTCTCTTCTATAATCTTTCTGTTCTTTTCTCTTATCTTTTTCTTCTCTATATTATATCTATATCTATATTTTTTTTTATCTTCTCCCCCTTTGACAACAATGACAAAGGTGCATATATAACAAAAGGTTTTAATTATTTCTCACCAGTTTCAAGATATCCTGAAAGGAATCTTCCAAGTTCTTCACTTCTACAGTCCATGCCTTGAACAAAATTTGGCTAATGTGAATTAAGCCATTCAGTGAAAATGATGTGTTCTCAACTTTTTTCAAGTCAGTGGGAAATATTTATCCAGTGAATCTGTCACTTTCTCCAAGTCTGAGAGATGAACCTCAAGTATTGATAACTTAGGAGTGATAAAACTTTTCAACAAATTGAACCTTGTCAAAACTCTCCCTTTCTCATTATCCAATACACTGAGTTTAGCCAAAATCCTTGTGACATCTTTGTATATCTCTATTGTGGATTGTGAAGATGTTTCACAACCATCCATCATACTATTCAGATTTGAAGGCTATTGTTAGATTCTTCTCTGAGTAAGTCTTCTTTGCATTTTCTTCTGCTATCTTTAGTAGGTTCTCATAGTGTCCATCAAATTCATCAAGTGCGATTCTCATATTCTCAATGTCAGCTTTATCTTGGAAAATAATAATTGTTGGAAGCAATTTGTTTACAGTATCAATTTCTCTTGTGATGAATTTTGCCTTCTTGTCTCCTTTCTATTCTGATCTCTCCTTTGCTTTGTTTAACGTAGTAAATGCCAATTTTACTAGCTCTACTTCATCCATGCTGTCAACATTCATATCACTGCTTGCCAACAATGAAATGGTTGATGTATTTACCTCTTTATTTTCATCCTCTTTCTGATCTTTCTTGATTTATTCTTCCTTCTTCTGTTCTGCCTCATCTGCCACAGAAGTATCCATATTCCCTGAAAAAAGGGTCCTTCTCATCTTGAGATGTGTCAAGAGTTACTGCTACACCAAAAACATAGAAATCTCATGGAGGATCTACTTTACTCTTCTCAGCAGATGTCTCTGTCACCTTAGATCTCTCACCCATTCCCAATTGAGTGGGCGATGTGGTCTTAGGAGGTGAGGGCTTGCTAGAAGTAGAACTCATCAGAATCTTCTCTAATGCCTTCTGAGTTTCCTCAGTGACTTCATCATATTTTCTAGCCATGATTTTTAATAATCTCACCTTGGTCCTTAGTAGAGGTTTTAGCTCCTTGTAAATTCTGTCCCTTTCTTGGACTGATATCACAGGTAGCATGTTATCTATTTCTAGGTTTCTGATTGTATCATCTTCAATTTGTGCTACATGTTTTCTTATTTCCAATCTCTCATAAAGGTCTATGGGTATGCTTCCTTCAATCTCTAATAATGTCTTCTTAAAAGTAAGTAGGTGCTCTATCACAATGTCTTCAATTTTAATTTTGTCGGCCTCTTCATACCTATTGTAATATCTATCAATCATAACAAATTTTCCTTGCTCTAATGTTATTTTATCTAGCATCTTCATGTCAGATTTCCAAATATGTTTTTATGTTTTCTTCTCTTCTCTTGTTGTGCTCTGCTCTTTAGGTGATGTTTGTTTGCTTGATCTTGTTACTCTAGAAGTGATATTTTTACTTTGTGTTGTTACCTATTGAGGAGGAGGTGGACTGTCTACCATGATTACCTCAGGAGTGGGAGGGGCTGAAGTACTTCCACTTGCTAGTCCAAGTGATCTCTTTGTCATCATCTTCTTGACTTCTTTAAGTTCCTCTTCTATTAGTGTTGCTTTAACTCCACAATCATGTACAAGATTATCTATCTTTCTCTTCCTCAGACCTCTAGTCTGTTCTTCTCTCACTTTTTCTATTTTTTCTTCATAAGTTCCCCATCTTTCCTCTGTTGTGTCAATCTTTGATGCAAGGATATGCTCTACTTGCATGGTGAGTACTTCAAAACTCAACTCATAACCCATGGGGTAACACAATTTCTTCCTGGGTATGACTGCTTCAAAGCACATACAATCATTTTTAACCATGAAACATATTGTATCTTTGTATTTCTCTACAATGTCTTCATGTATTATGTACCTTGTCTTCATCTATCTCTATAAAATATTGATCATACCAAATAATTCACCATCAACCCAAGTAGCATTCTGTCTTTTGTAGCTCCGTGAAATCAATATGCCAATGGGTACTCTAGAATTCCAACCACTATGATGTAAACTAGTAAACTTGTGCTCAATATGAATGAACATATGCATCAATAATGAACCAAATCTAAAGGTTTTCTATTTTTCCTTCTTTACAAGCTTTACATTCTGAAGGAATTTTTGTGCCAGAACTTCACATAGATTATACTTTACATTTTCTTTAACCATTCTCCATGTCATCATGATGACTCCTGCAGATACTGAATTAGGTCTGCTACTGTAGTAGAACTTGTACTAAAGTATCATTGCAATAAATCTTAAATCTTGCTGAAAGATGTCATTTACTGTCATTGCCCATCTGTCCCATTTAGAATGAGTTAGGGTTTCAAATTCTTTCTTCACATGCTTCTCTACAATAAGAATGACTTTGGTGTTTTCCAATCCAGTCATTTCATGAATTAGGTCACTACAAATCTTCACCGGTTGATCACCAATCCAGATAAATTGATCATGAACCCTACTTAACAGTATTTTGAGCCATTCATCTTCATTGAATTTGCATAAATCTAGTATTTTCATTATTCTCAGTTGATTGATATGTTTGTATTCTTCTCTCATGACTCCATTGTCATTCATATACTCCATCTCAGTTGATATGTTATTAATTCCCAATATGTCATACTTATAATGTATGTAAGTCCTAATATCTTCAACGTATAACACCCCATACCGAGTTTGGGAAAATGCTCCCTCTGGATCCTCTTCACATGATTTGAATGGATGTTTCTTAAACTTATACCTAGGTATATCTGTAACATCAAAAATAATAGGTTCATCCATGGCTTAGATGATGTGAAATACCTTTCTGTCGTTGAATTCTGAGTTTATCCTTTAATCGATCACACACGACCAATGTAGAATAATCTGAACTTCTCTGCTCTCTGATTTCCCTAGCTCACTCTTTGTCAAATGGTAAAGATACAAGTCATAAAGTGTTGCTTTATACAAGTTAGGTTATGAATTTCACTTTCAGTTAAAACTATCCAATCATTTGTTAGATCTCGCAAACAAAAGATGTGTGTCAGCTGATGTTGCGCTCTTAGATGTATACTTCATCATGTCGGCAAAGCTTATACCCAAGCTTGCAAGAGCTCAATCCATGAGTTTTGGGGTAGGATATAATATTTTGTCTGTATCCAATGCTCCCCCTAAGGCCATGATCAACCAACTAGGTTGATTATGTCTTGCTACCATCAGGAAAAGATCCAGTAGCCTCTACTGACTCTCCCTGAACTGATGTCTCACTAGTTTCTTTGATCTTCCATATCTTACCATTGTTGCTATCTTCTACCTTCTTGAAACAACTTTCAAAATCACCCTTTACATCTGCAACACTCTTAACAATATCATTTCCATTCTTCTGTGAAGTCATAGGAGGTGGTACTCTTCTATTGTCTGATCCATTGTACCTACAAAATTTTTCTATATGTCCTGGATTATTGCATTTGTAACATATAGGAGGTCTTCTTTTGTGATTGACTTGCAGCTTACAATATTTTGCAATGTGTCTAGTGTTATTAAATTTGTAGCATGTAGGTTTCATTGTAGGTTCTCTTCCATTGTCTTGTCTATATCCTGATTGATTAGGTTTTTTGCATTCTGCTTTCTTGTGCCCATATTTATTACAGTTAAAACAATAACAAAAAAAACATTCTAAAAGGGGTATTACCTCTGCAATCTCTCTTCATGTGTCCAAATATGTTGCAGCCAAAGCATCTACCTCTGAAGGGTCTGATCTGTTCTTTTGGCTCTTCAATAGAAGGTTTCTCAGCATCAATCTTCTCATTTGATTTCTCTTCCTAATTCTTTGAACATTCAGCTTCATTGAAGCCAATACCAGTCATATCACCTTTAGGTTTCTGTTTGACTCTTTGTTCATTTATCAAATCACTGCTGGTGTGAATTTTCTCAATGTGGTTATTTTCTTCAACAAGTTCACCTTTTATAATTTTATTGTATTTCTCTATTTATATATACTCATTCTTCATTTGATATAATGCACTATTTAAAGCTTCTTCAACTTTCTTCTTTGCATCCTTTTGTACCTGTATTTCTTTAGCCATAGTCTCATTTTCAAGTTTCAAATTTTCATTCTCTTCTTTTAGTTGCTTCACTGTATCTAAACTGTCTTCATCTAAATCTTCTTTTATATGAACCATAAGATCTTGTCTTTGATTTTTGGAAAGCTCAAGTTTATCTTCAAGTTTCTTAATGAATTTCTAAGCTCTTCTCATGTTGAATCTCAATTCTCCATTCTCTTCTTTTGCTTTATCAAGATCTTCAAGTGCAGCATCAAAGTTTTCTTGCAAACAATCCATATCCATTTGGATCTCCCTCAAGCTATTAGACTTTCTCTCCAAGGGCCAAAAGCTCTAATACCAATTGTTAGGATTGGATTATACTAAAAGGGGGGGGTGAATTGGTATAATAGCAATTTGATAAATTCTTCAACCAATTAATTATTAATCATACATTTGTAGTAAAGTAAAGAACATAAGTAAATGACACAGTACTCATAACACCATATTTGTTTTCAAGGAAACCCTGGCCAAGGGAAAACCCCGGTGGGGATGGTACCCCCAAGCATGCACTAAAGTATAATATCCCTGTAAGGAAACCTAGCCCTGTTAGGAGCTGAATATTACATAGTACATTTCCTTGTTAGAGGAATAACAACCCTGTTAGGGGCCAACTGAGCTTACAGCTCTTACAATATATTTTAGGCTACAAAGTGTTCTTAATCATGAACAAAACAAGAAAAACTGGTGCTTAGATAGTTATTTTAGATTTCTTCAGTGATCTCTTCTATTCTCTGCTCTGTTATTCGCTCAACAACTGTCCAACATATCTGTTAGTAATAACTAAGAGGGGGGGTGAATCAATGGCCTCAAAAATTAATCCTTAAATCAACCCTTCAAACTTATAACCAAAAATTATGTCTCAAGTTATCTTCTATCCTACAAGATGAATGCCTTAAAATACTTTAATCAATTTACTACTTGTCGGATTGCTTTGTTAAACCTTCTTCTGTGTGTTTAACAATAAGTAGTCATCTATTTACTGAAACATAGTAAATATGTAGAGTATACCAATCACTCTAGAATTAACTATGTAAGATACAAAATAGTAAATAAATGAATCATACACACATAACACATGGATTTTTAACATGGAAACCCTATTAAGGGAAAAACCATGGGGACCGGTACCCCAAATTTTCACTCTTCTGAAGTGAGCCCTGTTAAGAGCCAACCCTGTTAAAGGTTACAAACACATTGTTAGGTGTGACCTTGTTAGAGGATTTAGAAATATTTTTTCAACTAGTATCTAGCATCTATTGCTACCATCCTTGATCAAACACTCACTTGGCCTGTCAATAGGTATCGGGCATATCCAATGCTACTTTTGTGATCAAAATTTTTGATACTCCTTGGGATGTATCTCAATTGAAAAAGACTTTTAAGTCCTGCTCAGTTAAGAGGCTTATATGCTTAAATGGTTAAAATGAAACACTAATGATCTGTTCATACATATAACTCAATTGCAGATTTTTAGATCTATTGTATGTCCATTACTTCACTGATCAATATAATCAAATATATACCTTTGCTCCACACTTGTTCTGCTCTGTGATGCTTGTCTCATTGTTCATCGGTGTCTATAGAATCTAGCTCTTCCTTTAGCTTGTTGATTAGGACTGAAATGAAGACTTTCTTCTCCTTTAGATTTCCTTTAGCATCTTTACTCTTCTCTTGTTCACCCCACACACACAATTCATAATGAATTGGGTTTGTCTCTTATAGACATGATTTCTTCTTTTCTTGGCTTTCTTGATCTTGGCATGTTCAACAATCTTTGCCAACATATTTAAAGCAAATATCTAGTCTGATCTTGTAGAGATCTTCTTGCCAACTCAACAAAGTAGCTTTAAATCAATTACTTATCTTTGGCTTTATCTGGATGATTAAAACAATGATAAGTATCCGCTAACTCTATCTTTAGCTTCTTGACGGCTACGCATTTTGTCATTTTTTGAACTCTCTATTCTGTCAGTCAACACTTTAGTTATTCATCAGTGATAACTGACTGTTCTATCGGTGTGACTTCAGTTGTCATTGGGATCTCTGTCCTTGTCTTTTTCGTCGGGAAACACTAAAATTTTGTCCGTCGGGTTACTCTATATTTTTCTCGTTGGCCAACATTGTAACTCTTCTCATTGGTAATGTTGTGCATTTCCTCGTCGAGAAACACTATGACTTTGTTCTTTTACTCTGACCGTCAGGTGCACTATGTTGGTGTATGTATTCACTTAGTGAATACTTGCCTTGTATGCATTCCTAACAGCATAGTCTTGATTCACGAGTTGTTTGAAGTCTTTTGGCAGTATTACAGTTACCATACAAATTATATCAAGTTGACATCAATGAAAATACAATACATTAACTGATTTAATACCTTACATGATCATCAACTTAACATCTTTAAACATTCAATCAGTTACATGTCATCAATCTCTCCCTTTGGCATTGATGGAAACATACCACATTATCATACTATACTATTGCTAACACAATATGAAATATACAGTTTCATCAAGCTTTTCTAATGTAACTTATTACAAATGTCTAGCTATCAGTAAGCTCAAATAGCTTTGATTTGATTCTTGCAGCTTTCTTTCTATCTTCAATCCCTTCACTGGATAGATGTAGAATATTTATTTCTCTGATGTGATGTGTTCTCCTTCTATGTCAAAATTCTCTCCCTTTGACTGTTCTTGTCTTTTGATGTTTTCTCTCCCTTTGTATTTTCTCTACCTTTCTGATTACTTCTCTTCTTTTGGATACTTTGATGGATATACTAAGATGATAATGGATAAACTCTCTCCCTTTATTAGTATGATAATGAGATATTTCTCTCCCTTTGACATTAATGCCAAACATCTTATCTTTTCAAACAAGCTTTTGACAGTTATGTCTGTAGTATGAGGAATTCTTCAATCTATTGGGAGAAAGCTCAAACATAAAATGTTAGCGGGTTAGCACATATAATCAATTAAAAATCATATGGAAGAGCAAGCAAGCAACAAAGAACACCAAATAACATCAGATTAAGCTAAAACAAGTAAGCACCCTATTCAACTTGTTTGATTTGCTCATTTTGATGGATGTGGGTGTGCTCTCTCAAACACACAAATATGCAATGGATCCCAATGCTATGCAAGATTGACAAAACAAGAAGAAAGATTCAAGAGCTAGTATGAAGAACTAGTCTCAAAATCTTCTTCAAGATGATGATATTCTAAGCTAGTTATGAACATGATATGCATATACTAGATGGAAATTAAGATTCATTCACCAATTTGAAACCTAGCATGTAACTTCTAGATGATTTAAGCATGGAAAGCATGAAAACTAGAAACTAAGAACATAAGCATGAAAACTATGAACTCTTAAGCAATTCTAGCATAATAACAATGCACAATGAGAGATTAAAATATGAGAGGAGAAGGCCTCTATTTATAGAGTTTTTGGAGAGAGGAAGAGGCTTGGATGAAGTCGCACCTATGTGGCATCCACATAAGAGCCACATAGGAGACACATAGACTTGAAAAGATGGCCAATTTTGAGTCAAAATTGGCATTAATATTGAGTAGCTCAATATTTCAAAAGTGGAGACAAAGTTGTAAGAAGGAGTTAAAGAGGAATGGGTGCCCATTTTGGGGAGAATTTCCCCATGTGGGTGAGTATTTAATTAGATTTAAAAAGGTTAGAAATCACCCATTAAGCATGGCTAAAGAATAGTTAGGTGGGGAAGTATACTTAGGAAATGAGGTGATGGGAGTAGAGTAGGAATAGGATAGGCTTTAGGGTAGGATTAACAGGTTCCTAGATAGGGTTTAGATTATAATCCAAATTGATTTTGAATAAATCATGCTTTAGAATAATTAGGAAAATGGAGGATTTAATAAATGTAAATTTATTAAAAAGGGAATTTCATGAGACAAATGTATTTAAATGAAATACATTAGAATAGTATTTAAACTATTGATAAATGAAACTATTTAATTGATTGAATTAAATAGTTAGAGTAATAATAGGGAAAATAATATTAATAATAATATTAATATTTTTGGATGTCTACATTTTGCCCCTCTTTGACGTGGAATTGCAAGTGACATTTCGTCAAAGATAAGAAAATGAGTTGCCCCAAAGGAAGAGGGTTTCTAGGAGTCGTGCTGAAGCAACGATGGTACGGGGTTGTGCCCCCTCGAGAAAAGAACACAATAAAGATAATGTTGTGGGATTTTCTCAAAAAAGGACGCAACGGGAGAGAAGAAAGGAAGGAGGGAGTAAATAGAAGCCTTCTGAAATGCAATTAAGAATGCAGCTAAGAATGTAAATGCAAATGAAATTAAATGCAGCTAATGAGCATTGGGGATCCATTTGTGTGAAAAATATGGAAAGCACATCCAATTTTGATATTGTAATAGGAGATATGCATCAAGTGTTAGAAAACATAGATGACAAGATTCTTTTGCATGGACTAGATGCTTAAACAAAAGCACACTGCAAAAGATGCATGTATCAGTAGCCACCAGTCACAATGCACCAAGATATAGCAGATCGAGGTAGTGGTGAGTAGGTTTAACCAAACACAAAAAGATAAAATTAATAAAGAAGGCCTCACAACCAAGCAGTCATTCGGTCCAAAGTTCTTTCCATGAACAAGATTGATGTGATGAAGGATTTGATAAGCCGACGTCGGAAGGATGCATCCTGACGGGCAAAGATTGTATTTGATTTGATAAAAGATATTTGTTGGAAAAAGCTGTGAACAGGATGGAGAGCAAGGATAGTCAGTCACAAAATTGATTTGGTGAAAAATAGTGTCGCAGTCACATGAGTCGAAGCGTTGTTGAAAATGAAGACCTGAAATGAATCGGAAAGAATGAAGTGTTTATTGCATGATTTTTGAGAATATTTGATATTTTTAAAAAAAATTGAATTTTTTGGATGTTTATAAGAGGGGCTGGGGTGGTTAAAGAAGGTCATTTGTGAATAGTGAAATCTGAGCTCTAGAGTGAAAAGATGGCTGACAAGAGGATGAAGGGGCAGCTGGGAGAGCGCGTGCGCACACATGGGAGGCCCGCCGAGCGACCGGTATTGATGAGTTAGCTATCCAAGACCTCGCATTTATTGTTAGTGAATTTATTTAATGCTTTGGGGGGGTAGATGGGGCATTAATGAGGGGAAAATTGAATTGCAGACTGGAGACACTGGTTCTCAAACCAGCATATGCAAGGATGTCGATCCCTAGATGGACGTCTTCGTAGACATCGATCTCCAGATCAGTGTCTCCAAAGGTGGCAGTGCCAGACCGGCATCTTTAAAGATGTCAGACCTAGACCCACGTCTTCAAAGATGGCGGTCTACTAGAAAGGGCGTTGGAGATGCCGGTGTATGAACTGGCATTTTCGGCTGAACCAGCGTCTGCGCCCAAAAGGGAAAACGCCGAGAGGGAGGGAAATAGAGGGACTCGGCGGGGGCCGGGGATGGGTCGGCATAAGACCTAGGGACAAGATGCCCCACTTTGGGAAGGTGTTAGACTAGGACTAGAAGAAAAGGTGACTGACATGGTGGATTTTGGAAATTATCCCAAGAGTAGTTCCCACCATTGGGATCGTGAGAGCATTGGCCTCCTACCATGGAGTTGGAGTCACAGCTGACGGAGGATGACTGGGGTTTAATAGTTGTAGTTGGGTTGGACTATGTGCCCTATTGGCCTTGGCTATGGGCACACAATGGGATGATGACCGCGTTGATCGAGCGGTGGCATAGTGACACCACCACCTTTCACTTGCCTACTAGAGAGCCGACCATTACTTTGGAGGACGTCTAGCGGATTCTACAGATACCTATCTAAGGGGTGATTCCTCGGTATCAGTTGGAGGAAAATGATCACTATATGGAGATCGCTTTTAGGTGGCCGATAAGGCAGATTCCTACATACCAGACCTAGATGCCCTAGCAGCCAACAGTTGATAGGAGATTAAGGTGGATAGCTCTTTATATTGTAGGATTGATCGGGGGACACATGTTAGTAGATCTAGCAGGACATGGCTTTGGTATGGGATGGTCATGGGTGTTAGCCAGATGCTGGAGGAGGGGACCTCTTATTGCTGGGGGTATGTTGTCCTAGGACAGCTATACCATGATCTACACATCACTGCGTACCGTAAGGCATGCAACATGGGTACAGTAGTGACCTTGATGTTAGTGTGCGCTTGGGAGCACATTGCAGTGTTCTAACCTATGAGAGTTAGGGAGTCATGACAGCCTAGAGAGCCCTATGCCTATAGATGTAGGCTTCCCTTGAGATACACCTCCGTCGGCCAGAATGGATATTGGCGGTGACTCTTAGATAAGGTACAAGTTTTCTATTGGACCCCATACAGGCTATGCGAGCCATGGGGGGCTATGGACTGGGTGGAAGGTGTGGAGGATGGGTTTGAGGACTTTTTATACCTTTTATACATTCAAACCAATTGCTTTCTACTAGGGAGGACCATCCACCAGATAGAGAGGTATAGACCATCCAGGGTCATGCGACAGTTTGGGCTACAGCAGGGAGTGGTGGTAGAGGATGCCTTACATCCTCATGTCACCAGGGAGGTAGGGACATGGGGCAGGTACACAAATGCTCTCACAGTGAGGGCATCCTGGAGGGATATGGTATGAATGGATTTTGTGGCACGACTAGACATCACAGATGCAGGGATGACCCAAAAGTACATAGCATGGTGGGCTGCACACACACCAGTGAGAGGACCCAGCTCAGGTGGCTGCTCATGAGAAACCGATAGGGGACCTGGATGTAGATGATGATATAGATATCGAGGATGCCCCAAAGACATCGCCAGCAGGTCAAAGGAGGAGGCCATAAAGATGGGTGAGATAGGTACAGGATCAGGGGCCACAAGGGCCCCCACCAGCACAGGTACAAGATCAGGCACAAGTACAGGTGCAGGCACCACTAGTGCCACCACAGGTACAAGGGCCAAAAGGGCCACCCGTAGGGTATGTGGCACATGAGACTTATGATATTGTCATCGCAAAGTGAGACAGTCTTTAGATAGAGTGCATGAGACTGCAAGGCTTACTAGACATGGCGGTGGTTTCTAACATGAGTCTACATGCAGAGATTGCCCGGATACATGGATTATTGACTACAGAGACAGCACGGGCTGACAGGGTAGAGGGTGCACTGGACACTCTTCAGGGCAGGGTGGACTCGGGAGAGTTTTTGATGGTGGACCTGACGCGGGATGCGGGAGAGTTGCATACCGAGATAGGTACTCTTACAGGTTAGTTGGATACCCTAACCATGTAGATAGAGTAGGCTACGAAGCATATTTCTGCATTAACCTCAGAGAGGGATGCAACACTGTAATGGGTGGAGGTGTACAGGGCTGAGCGTGACATCACCAGGTAGGCAGCTGTAGCAGGTGGGGTTGGGCAGGTGGTGGCTGAGGCATTTTTAGCTCATAGAGATGCGAACAAGGCAGGGAGGGAGGCATCCCATTACAGAGCATTATACCATCAGCTAGTTCCGGAGGGACAGAGACGAGACTACTCAAAGCGGTCACGTTCTTAGAGCATAGTGCAGACTTCAGCGTCGCAGGGATCAGTGGGGATGCCACCACGTCCACCACCAGGGCAGGGAGGTGGATCATCACAGCCACCAGTATGATTCATCAGAGGATCAGATGACACACAGTTTTGCATTTTTGAGATTATACATGTATATTGACACTGAGGTGCACGTGATGTATTTCATTGATATATATATGATTGATGAGGACTCTTATGATGGCTCATGATGTATGATCTATATAATGTGTTGATGCATACGACTATGTGATTACTGACATTTGATGCTTGTAGGATGTGATGTATATGGATGACCTGATTATGTATATATGATGTATGACTTATGTAGGATGGATGATGCTTATATATGTATGATGTACTGACGTGTGTGGATGCAAGATGTGATGTGTTTTTATGATGTATG
>MU227423.1:1782948-1842582 GCA_018584345.1 Thuja plicata
TATGAATCTAAATGTTGTAACAATGTGAAATGATAAAATGGATGAATGCAAGATGAACCTAAAATGAATGAACTATGCAAGATGAATTAACAATGCAAGATAATGAACCTAAAATGGATGAGCAATGCGAGATAAAATAACAATGTAAGATAATGAACCTAAAATGGATGAATTATGCAAGATGAATTAACAATGCAAGATAATGAACCTAAAATGGATGAGCAATGCGAGATGAATTAACAATGCAAGATAATGAACCTAAAATGGATGAATTATGCAAGATGAATTAGCAATGCAAGATAATGAACCTAAAATGGATGAATTATGCAAGATGATAAAATGAATCTAAAATGGATTTAACAATGCAAGATAAATAATGGATTAATAATGCAAAATAATGACTCCAAAATGGATTAATAATGCAAGCTAAATAATGGATTAATAATGCAAAGTTCTAAAATGATACTAACCAATCACATGATGATTAATGCAATTTAATAATGAACAATGTGACTTGAATGATGGATCTAATGCAATCTAATGATGAATCTAATGAATCTAGGGAAAAAAATGATGAATAATGTTACTGAATCTTAATGATAGATGCAATAATGATACTAGAGGCAATGGACGAAATGAATGCAATGGGTGCAAATGGGACTCATCAATATTTTTTTTGTGTGTGTCACAATCAACTGATAAACTAGACGGGTGGACTATGGAGGATTGGGTAGGGAATGTTAGCAGGATGACAACTTAGGATGTTAGCATGATGACGGGAAGATGGAATGTGTCACGAATGTACAAGGATCAAGCTGAGCGATTAATTACAAGCGATTAGTTACAGCGATTATGTAAAAAGGTTGTTGCCGAGATTGGATTGGATTATGTTACTTGTCTTGATGCGTGTGATAGTTGTGTGTGCTGATTAATTAGTTCAAGAGGAAAGATACATCCTATGAGAACCCAAAGAGGATGATGATCTAGATTTAAGTTGACGAGAGGAAGGATACATCCTCAAGACTCATTTCCAGAAAGATGGGACTTACCAAGTTGATTGATCAAATGCGCACTACAAGCAAACCATAAAACCAACGTAGGAGAAACTCAAGACACAAAAAATATACAGGACTGACGCTCAGGGGTTATGGACAATAATATACAATATTATGTGTACAAAAGCTCAGGATACGAGATAGGGAGATCATTGCGGACTAATGCATATGATATGCGAACACCCAGGGAATATAGGAAATGTGAAGATTAGTGGAGATGTGGTGCTGGTGATGGAAGGAAATGAGATTTTGATAGATAATGGAATGGTCCATTATGTGTGATGCCTGTTTCTAGGTTTTCATCACCCATACTTGTCCAAGGTGCCTGATTGCCAAGTTTTCACCACTGCACGAAAGTTTTTCTCTTTATTTTTTTTCTTTTGATTTCTTTAGATCTTTTTGATTTTTTTTATTTTTTTGATATTTTCCAAGTGCCTGTTTACCGGGTTTTCACTGGGACAACTATTTTTTCAGCTTCATTTTTTTCTTTTTAGTGATTTTTTCAGCACTGTTTTACATTGTTTTTGTGCTTTTTTAAGGACTTTTTGCACTTTTTTATGGATTTTCTTAGATAACTGGAATGAACAACCAGTTGTCAAGCATAGAAGTGCCTGAGATGAATTATGTTGATAGGATCATTCAATGGTTCTCCTTCTAGAGTAGAGAGTTGATATGCCCCAGAATCGAAGCATGCAGTGACAACATATAGGCCTTGCCAGGTGACTTCAAACTTGCCTTTCTTTTCCTGATCAATACAAACTTTCTAATTTCCATTTAGCACAAGGTCCCCTACCTAGAACTGGCGTGGGTGGACCTTCTTGTTATAGTTCCACTTGAGTCTATTCTGGTAAACAATCAAGTGATCATAAGCTTGCTGGTGCTTTTCATCTAGGAGATCTAGCTGTGTGAGTCATGCTACCTAGTAATATTCATCATCAATCAGGCCTCTTAGTGATACTCGGAGGGAGGGTAGTTCAACCTTAATTGGTAAGACTAATTCAACACCGTAGACTAAGGAGTAGGGAGTAGTGCCAGTAGGAGTACAGTAGGAAGTGCGATATGCCCAAAGGGCAGGATTGATCTGGAGATGCCAGTCATGACCAGTATCATTGACAACTTTCTTGAGGATTTTAAGGATGGTTTTATTAGTTGCCTCGGCTTGGCCGTTAACTTGTGAGAAATATGGACTGGAGAAATGGTGATGGATATGGAGGCGAGCACAAAGATCACTAATGTGTTGATTTTCAAATGGTGTACCATGATCTGTGAAGATGGTGGAGGGTATGCTGAAGTGGAAAACAATGTGATAGAGGATGAATTTGGATATCTGGACACTAGTAGTGAGTGTGAGCGAAATTGCTTCGACCCACTTTGTAAAGTACTTCGTAGCTGTGATTATGTACTTGTGGCCTTCAAAAGAGAGGGGAGTAATCTTATCAACAAGGTCAAAACCCCAACAAGAGAAGGGCCAAGGAGGCACAATAGGTATGAGGTCCTGAGTAGGAGTATAGATCAAATTAGCATGTTGTTGACAAGGTAGGCACTTTTTGACGAACTCACAAGCATCATGTTCCATTGTAGGCCAATAGTACCCTATACGTAGAAGTTGCTTGGCTAGGACCATGCCACTCATGTGGGCACTGCAGATTCCAACATGTACCTCTTGTAAAGCCTGGGCGGCTTCATTTTCATCTAAACATCTGGAGAGTACATTGTGATAGCCTCGACGATAAAGGGTATTGGCTACGAGGGTGTAACGGGATGCTCTACCGATAAAGTTTTGGTGTTGGTTTGCAGTGAGATAAGGAGATATGATACCATTTTGTAGGTAAGCTTGGATATGATGGTACCACAGGGATTGGGGACCAACCAAGACACATACGCGATTTGATTCATCATTCTCATAAGTGGGAGCATGTAGTTGCTCAACTAAGAATTCGTATTGCGTAGATTTATGGGGAATCTCGAGAAGGGAGCCAATTATGGCCATTGCATCAGCAGCTTTGTTTTGTAAATGTGGTACTTGTGTTATCTATAAGTGGAGGAAATGTTCTTTCAGCTTGTCAACCATCTGCTTATATGGCGTCAATTTGTCATCTTTGGTTTGGTACTCATCTAAGACTTGTTTGATGATGAGTTGGGAGTCGCCAAAGACCTGGATATCTGTGATGTTCCATTCTATGGCCATGCAGAGTCCTAAAATTAGTGCCTCATTTTCTGCAATGTTGTTTGTGCAGGGAAATCCCAATTTGAATGACATAGGGATGTAGTCACCTTGAGGTGTGACAAAAAGTATTCCTGCCCCTGCGCCATGAGCTATGTAGGACCCATCAAAGTAGAGTTGCCACGTTGGTTGTTCTTCTATCATGTACAAGTGCTCATCTAGAAATTTTGTGACCAAAGGATATGCATCAACCAATGGTGCTTCGGCTAGCTGATTGGCAATGACTTGCCCTTGAATGGCTTTTCTGTCGACATACTGAATATCAAATTCACTTAGCAACACAACCCATTTTGCCATTCATCCTGTAAGTGTAGTCCTGGAGAGTAGGTACTTGAGAGGATCCACCTTTGAAATGAGCTTGGTTGTGTGACTAAGCATGTAGTGGCAAAGTGTTTGAGTGGCGAAGACCACTGTCAGACATGCTTTTTCCATAGGAGAGTAATTGAGCTCATAACCCACTAAGGTTTGACTAATATAATAAATAGCTCTTTCTTTGCCTTCGTCATTCAATTGAGCAAGGAGTGCCCCCAGTGCTGTAGTAGTAGCAAAAATGTATAGAATGAGTGGTCGACCAGGTACAGGTGGTACCAAGATGGGTGGATTAGCCAAGTATTCTTTGATTTTGTCAAAACTTTTTTGACATTGAGGATCCCACTTAAATGTGTTGTCTTTGCACAGGAGATGAGTGAATGGTTGGAACTTGTATGCTAGTTGCGAGATGAAACTATGCACAGATTGTAGCTTTCCTTGGAGGCTACGTAGCTGTCAGAGTGTTTTTGGTGGAGGCATCTCTATGATAGCTTGTACTTTCTTTGGATCAATTTCAATGCCTCGTTTGGATACGATAAACCCTAGGAGTTTCCCTGATGTGACTCCAAAGACACATTTCTTAGGGTTGAGCATTAAGCAATAGTGTCCAATTTTGTTGAAGATGCATTCCAGAACATCTAGGTGATCTTGCCTTTTTATTGATTTTGCCAAGATATCGTCCACATAGTCTTCAAGGATCTTGTGAATCATGTCATGAAAAATGACAGTCATGGCTCTTTGATAGGTTTCCCCGGTGTTCTTTAAGCCAAAAAGCATCATGTTATAGCAGAAGGTGCCCCAAGGGGTTGTGAATGTTGTCTTATGTTGATCTTCTTCTGCAATGCAGATCTGATTATATCCGAAAAAGCCATCCATGAGTGACAACATCTCATGTCCTGCTGTGAAATCCACAATCATGTCTATGTTTGGTAAGGGGAAATCATCCTTGGGACATGCCTTATTGAGATCTCTAAAATTTGTATATATCCTGATTGATTTATCAGGCTTAGAGCTAGGCACTATGTTAGAAATATAGTCAGAATAGTCAATAGGGCGGATGATCTTGGTGTGGAGTAATTTTTCTAGCTCCGCTTTGACAAGTAGTGCCACTTTAGGGTGCATCTTTCTGAGCTTTTGCTTGATAGGTTTGATGTTTGGGTCCACTGCTAGATGGTGAACCAGCAAGTTGGGATTTAACCCTAATATGTGGGAGTAAGACCATGCGAACTTGTTGATGGATTCCTTTAATAAAGTGACAAGATCACTTTCTTCTGCTTTAGTCAGAGATGCTACTATGTATGTGATGGTAGGATTTTCTTTGGTACCCAGGTTGACAGGTTTTGCTTCTTCAATGAGAATTGATGACTGTTCAGGCATGTAATCTTGGATAAGAGGAAGAGGAGAATTTTCATCCTTTGGCACCTCAGAGAGGTTTTCACCAGGGGATATGCCCTTTATTTTTACTTTTTTATGATCAGACAGTGCCCCAGAGGGGTTTTCGCTAGGGGACTGATTTTTCTCTTTTTTATTTTTGTTTTCTGTGTCATTTTTGTGGCTAAAGTTCTCCTCTTCCCCAAAGTATGCCTTTGGGTCCAGTTTGTAGACATATGCTTAGTCTTGCCTCCAGTCTCTGCTTTGCTCAATTGCTCCCATAAAGCTTAGGAGCGCGTCCTCACTTTGGAACTCGTAATTGTGTATGACACTTGGTTGGTCCCAGTCTATGAGTTCAGGATGGCAGAGGGGAAGGTCAATGAAGAGGATGGAAAGTTGTTGTAGGACAACATTTCCCAAGAAGGTTTCATCGTCATAAGCTCTCACAACTTTCTCTTCCGGGATATCTTCGATGTCAGCTATTTCTCCCAAGGATGGACAAGAGGAATAGTTGATGAACTCGTTGGTGCCCCCATTCATGTCAGAGCCAATGCCAAGGCCCAGGTGCTTTTCTAGTTGGGTAGGTACAATAGGATATTTTATTCCTTGCTCTTCATAACCAAGGCCACCTCCTTGGTAATTCCATTTTTCTGTCACCAGTTTGTGCATTGTGGGGTACTTATCTTTGAAGTAATTGAGGTGATTTGTGTCCTTGAGTGGGGGATATTTATATAGCCATTGGTTGATGTTTGGTGCCATTTCCTGGCCAGTCAAAGTACCTTTTGATATAAACATAATAGAACCAAATTGTAGTGCCTTGGTTGTCTCTGATTATGTTTTGCTTAGATTAGGCAGAGGACCTTGAGTGTGAGGATCAATTGGTAGTGCTCCAACTACGAAGGTATCAGATAAAGTGTACTCACCACAACCTTTGTTGTTGATCTTGATCGTGGACAAGGTGGAGGAGAGGATTGTTTATGGGTTTGAATGGGTTTGAGATGAACTGGTGATAGAGGTGCCAATATCAATCCCAGGACAGTGATTATAATGTGGAAAGGATGTCTCCAACGCATTGCAGTATGCGAAGGTCTTGGGATCTACACTAATGGTGATCTCAGTGCCTTTATATGGGAATTTGATGCACTGATGGTAGGTGGATGGGATGGCTTGTAAGAATGAACCCATGGGCATCCAAGGAGAATGTTGAAGGGGAGGTCAAGATCAACAACATGACATAATGTATCCTAAATGACTGGGCCCACTTGAATGGGCAATGATATGGTGCCTTCAGAAGTACGCTCCAGATTTTCATATGCTTTTATTGTGATGACATCATTTGTTATATCAGCCTCAGTGCAACCCAACTATTTTATGAATTTTATAGTACACATATTTAGGGCCTATCCATTATCTATCATGACCCGTTTGATGGCAAAATCTTTAACCATGACAGCGATACAGAGTGGGAGATTATGATCCGTTTCTTCAGAGGGTACATCTATTAGTCTAAAGGAGACCCCACAAGATGCAGACAGGTGTCTGACAAGGTTTTGGAATTCAGTGAGATTGATGTCGCTAGGAACACGAGATTCTTGCAAGGCTTTATTGGGGATATCTTGATAAGTGGGTGATGTGCAGAGAAGATCCAGGATGGAAATTTGGGTTGGGGTATTCCCTAGGTGTTCCAAAATGTTGTATTAGGTCCTAGCAGATGGGGTGGGACCAGCACCTATGACTGTTATCCTACCTCTACGAGTGGTGATGGCGCATTGGTTATCAACACCCTTGACATGGATGACATTGACGGAGGACTGGACTTGGGATATGCAGCCAATGAGATTATCGTAGTTGATATGAGCATTGGTATAATATTTTCTATTAGCATTTTCTGCTTGTTTACCCTTTCCGTAATCAGAGAACTGAGTAGGATTGTCTAGGTCTATACCGAAAGTGTGTTTAGGGAATGCATTTTGATAAATTTTAAGGCCTGCATTTGGAGATGATTGGGAAGGAGAGTCCACTTCAATCTCCTTGTGGTCAATGAGATCCTGAATATAGTGTTTCAGCTTCATGCATTTGAGAGTGGTGTGTCCCATAACACAGTGGTATTCACAGTACTCATCTTTATACCAAGCTGGTTTAGGAGTTGAGTCATCAAATGGCTGTGTTTTAGGATACACGACTTAGTTAGCTTGGACCAACTTGTGGAAGATGACGTCTATAGGTTCACCCAAATGGGTAAACATGCATTGTGGCACATTTAAAGTGTGAGGTCTTTGTTGTCCATGCGAGATTGATATAGCATTTGTCTGATTCATAGGACCTTGGTAGTTGTGTTGATATGATGTCCCTAGAGGAGGATAGATAGGCGCACCTTGAGGGCATGTGTTTTGCTGATATGTTGCCTCGGAATACATGGGATTGGGCTGTTGATACATGGGAGGAGGTTGAGGGTACATTGGTGGTGCTTGCTGATAAGTCTGGGTAGGTGCATTAGGACTAGCTACCACAACTTGAACGTGTTTGGTGTCAAAGGCTCCATCTGTTACCGCATTTTTGTTCTTGTTCTAGTATCATGATCGATCATTGCTATGTTTGTCAGGCTGGGATTCTTTATAGTGCTTAATGGTACCTTCTTCTACGAGACCTTGTTCAAGGTCCATACCCTTGATTCTGATATCGTGATAATTTTGTATATAGTTCATGCGCATGTGATAGGCAAGCTTAGGCTGAAGGTTGTTAATGAAGATTTTGATAAGATGTTGTTCTGGGGGTTGGTAAGACAACCTTGTAGTAAGCCCTTGCCAGTGCTGAAGATAATTGGCCAGGATTTCTCCTCCCTTTTGTTTGGAATTGCATAGGTCAAGGAGTGAGAGTTCATTTTTGACATTATGTGCGTATTGGGCCATAAACTTTTCAGATAATTTTGCAAAAATAGAGACTATGCTGTAAGGGATTTTGTAGAACCATTCAAGAGTGGTGCCTCCCAATATTTTGGGAAATAGTCTCATGAGGAAGTTATCGTTATAGGCCACTTCTTGACAGGCCATGTAGAATTCTTTTACGTGACTCATAGGATCGCCCTTCCCCTGATATTTATCAAATTTTGGGGTCTCAAAGTGCTTGGGGAAGGGTATAGCAGTGATGGATAGGTCAAACGGATAAGGACACACTTCCTCAAACTTGAATGTTTTAGCTTCTATCCCAGCTTTTAGCTCCTTGAGAGCATTCTCCATTTCCTCCCATTCATGATTGATTTGCGGGGGAGGATTGTTGATCGTGATTGCAGTATTTCCTTGAACCTGATATGGATCGAATGGTGAGTATGGAGGATTTATTGGGGGATATTGTGGTGTTTGGTATGATGGTTGTTGGTCAATGTACACGGGTTGCTTTGGTGGAAGTTGTGGTTGAGGGGAATATTGCAGTGGAGGAGGTGTCGGTGCTTGATAAGATTGTTGCAACTATTGGAAATATGCTTGTATCTGTTGTGGCATTGGATAGGTGGGATGAAACTATTGCACACCTGTATAGGATGGAAGATAAGTGTTTTGTAGTGAAATTCCCCCAGTGAGAACTTGTTGTGGAGGGGGAATTATTTGTGATGTAGCAGAAGATGGCATGGCTATGCAATTGGCGGAATGAGTTTGTTGTTGTTGCATGGGTTGGATAAAAGGATTAGCAAACTATTGGAGTGGTTGTGCCATGAGGGTATTTGCCCCCTGCGTTTGTGGTTGTGGGTGCTGTGTAGTTTGGATAGTGGGTTGTGCAGCGGTGAAGGGGTTTATTGTTTGTTGTTACACTTGAGATGTGAATGGATTGGTGATTTTCTACTATTGGATAGGTTGATGTTGTTGTTGTTGTTTGATAGGTTGTTGTTGGATAGGTTGTTGTTGTTGCTGGGTAGGTTGCTGTTGTTGTTGCTATTGGATAGGTTGGATGTAAATTTGGGGTATGACGAAGGGATTTGTGGATGGTTGCAGTATGGGGGGATTTGAGTTGAACAATGTTTGAGGTAGGACTGCTGGCATTCATTGTGATTGTGTTGCTAGTGGAGCGAGAAAAGTGGAGCCTTGTGGAAATAAGGGTTGGTTATAGGCGTTGGTAGGTGGTGGTGAAGAAAGGTGGAATAGGCATGGAGACTTGGGTGCTTTGATGGTGTGAACTGGTTGTAGCACTTTGAACGAGTTGAGTAGGAATGGTGCTTTGCTGTGTGTTGACTGGTGGTGGTGGAAAGTTTGCAACGAATGTTGGGATTGCTTGCAAAAGAGGAGCGACTGTGGCTTGTGGAGGTGCTTGCATAGTGATAGGGGGTATTGTTTGCACTGCTGATGTGGCATCAGGAGGCGGGGCTCCTGAGGTACGTGTGGGTGTTGTGTGCATGATGGAAGGTGGAATGGAGGGATGAACTACTTGCACAAGAAGAGTTCCCACTTGTAGGTCTCATTGAAGTGGATCCAAAACTTCATTTCTAGTGCGATAAGGATGTTCCCTTGGAAGTGCCATAGGTCATGTGACAAGTGTGGGTATAATCCAAGGTGGAAGTTGAAGTCCTTGTTGTTGGATGTCCAAGAGTACCTGGTTGTTGTTACGTCCACTCATGGCATTTACCATGTGGACAAGCGCTAGATGGTTGATAAATGTTTCCATGGTACTTAGAGTGGGAGTTTCATTAGTTTCTACCCATATATGTTCAATTTGATCATTGGGCTAAGGCGTATAAGTAACCATGACATTGGTATTGTCAGTCATAGGATTAGAGGAGCTAGCAGCAAGATTAGGATCCATGTTCTTCCTCTTCTTATTGGTTCGTGTGATGGGTGGCATGAAATGACTATCCTAAGGGAATATGAGATGCAAGATGTATGTAAGGATGCACCTAGGAATCTAAGGATGATGATACTAGGATTAGGATGTGCTTAAGATGATGGATGTGCTTCTATGGATTAAGGATGACTTGATGTATGCAAGGATCAAGGGTTGCTTTCTCTAGTGTAGGATCAAGTGAATATGATTGTCTACCTAAGACAGACTTGTGGTCTTCAGTGGATGAGATTCTTTGCTAATGCGAACCAACCTTGATCAAGGTGATGAGGTTGCAAAAAGACAAAGGGGATTATCTTAAAACAATGCTTAGTTTAAGGACATTCAAGGATGGGGTTTGATTAAGATGTAGGTTTTTAGCAACTCAAAAGCGTATGCAATACCAAGTGAGGGGTGTGATCAAGGATGCTTTGGATGATGCTAGGCTGATTAGGATTGATTTCATTAATGCAAGATCATGCTAGGGTGAGTGTGTGATGTGTTCCTAGAGATGACAACCTAAGTGAGGTCCTAAAATGCAAGCTAAGTGAGCTTAAGAAAAGGAGGAATTTTTTTTTATTGTGATAAACTGACTGGTCATATTGTTCAAATCCAACAAAAGCAGAGTTTAGATGATATTTTCCCATGAAATGAGCAACCTTGTTGTTGTAGATCACTTTTTCAAATTGTTCTCGTTTATGGATTTCTTGCTTGACAGAATCGATAATGTGTTGGTACTTGGTAGCCTCTTGGGTTGTGTTTTTTTGTTCTCTTTGCACAGGTGGTAATAGAGTTTTTGCCTTCTTATGCTTGTTGGAATTAGTCATGTCCTATAACTAGATCTGATCTTAGATGAATAGTTGGAGGTTTTTAGGACATATCTCATAAAAGACCAAATTTTTTTGCAAAAGGACGTTGTCTTGATAATCTAGCAAAAGCTTGATCTTGTTCTAATTTTTCAATAGATTTGTTCCATGGAAAGAACTAATTTCAACATAATCAAACTAGAAAATAACAAGCATGTGTCTAAAAATAATCTGACAAGGGACAAAGCAACCTTAAAGGATACAAGCATGTGACAAATTTGAATGTTGGATATTTTGTCTGTGTTTTGGATTTGTCAATGTTCTTCAAGCACTTCAAGCACAAAATCTACCTAAGGAATTAGCATAGCATGAAAATACTTGCTTGTAAGCTTAGGCACACACACAAGAGTTAATCAGAATATGACCATCACCAAGCATGCAATGGCTCCAGTCATGACGCCATATTATCTGGTTCCAAACGCTCAGGGTGGCATGAATGTACAAGTGATCTTGGGGAAGTTACTATCTTCCTTGCACAAGCATTATCACCTTTTGGGGGTGTTCCAGGTAGCTTCTAAGCCTAGAGTGTTTAGTATGGTTCTCCATTTGATTGTATCCTCTATGTCTGTGTAAGCATGATTTAGGCGTATAGCCCCATAGAGCGTCTTGACAAAAGTGGTCACGTAAATGTGATTGAGACCGCGAGGCCGCACTTAAGTTAGACAAGAGCCAAGTATAAGCTCAAATTCCAACCGACTCCCGAGGCTTTAACCCCAAGGAGTAAATTTGATTAAGGTGAGTTAGAGTGGTGTGGCTTACACCTCATTCTCACATGGGTCGTTCCCAGGATATTTTTTCCTCAACCGGTAGGCCCATCTAAAGGATTCATAGTAACCTGGATTGGTGACAAAAAGGAGTCTGGATTTCTAATTTTCCCACAAGGGGAAAAGAGCATACTCTCCTATCCAGTATCATTTTCTCCACAAACATGCAAGACACAATTTGTTCTTTCCAAAAGATTCAATTGTTCAACACTAAGTAAGTGTGTCTAGGTTTTTGATCTTCCCAAAAGGGAAGAGAGCATAATCCCTTAACTCTCACTTAGGATTAGACAAGAAAATATAACTAATTAGTCTAGGTGCCTAAAAAATATTAACACAAACATGATCATTTGGTCGATGTAGTTCCGAGGCAACCTGTAAGACAAATGTGAGTAGTTTTGAGTTTGTGTCTTTAACAAGCGGTGTTGCAAAACAATTAGTTAGTAGTCTATGAATATTGATCTTTGACAAGTGTTATTAGCACAAGAACCACTTAACAATTATTAGTACATGATAAATCCAACTTAAACAGAGCACAAACATTGGTTCAGGGCGTAGACGTCGATTCTGGTTTTTGCCTAAAAAAGACAATAAGCAGAAAATAGGCTAAGAACACAGAAAAACTAGAGAGATGTTATACCATTCAGAGACACCGATTTACAGAGCACAGACACCGATTAAGTGCAGACACCAGTTTGTGAATCACAGATGCTGGTTCATGAACTAACATTTATGTGGACGCCGATGTACCTGCAAACACAAAAAGATAGCAAATAAAGTCACTTTTCTTCTTCTTAGTCTTTAGTTTGATCAAATTTAGCCATTTCAGACTTTCCAAATATTAAAAAGCTAGTGTGTTTTTAAGAAACCTTCAAGATTTGTTCACTTTTAATGAATTTTTAGCATTACGACACCTTGTGAAAATGGATCTCCGATAAAAAATAGAATGCTAAAACATTAAAAGCTGTGAAAAATACAGTGAATCTCAAAAACCCAAAAGTAGAGTTTGGAAAATCTAAAATTAACAATGCCAGGCATAAATGACAGTTTAGGTCGTAGACGCTGGTTTAGCGCAGATGTTGAACGACAGTTCAGTGAGAACCGACATTTGCGCAGATGCCTTTGCGTGAAACACAGACACTGATCCACGTTCAGGGTAAAATTTGAAGAAAATCAAGACAAGAAGTTAGAAATTTTAGGGATGTGGCTCCTATCGGGCATGCCAGAATGTAGTATGAGGAATTATTCAATCTATTGGGAGCAAGCTCAAACATAAAATTTTAGCGGGTTAGAACATATAATCAATTAAAAATCATATGGAAGAGCAAGCAAGCAACAAAGAACACCAAATAACATTAGATTAAGATAAAACAAGTAAGCACCCTATTTAACTTGTTTGATTTGCTCATTTTGATGGATGTGGGTGTGCTCTCTCAAACACACAAATATATAATGGATCCCAATTCTATGCAGGATTGACAAAATAAGAAGAAAGATTCAAGAGCTAGTATGAAGAACTAGTCTCAAAATCTTCTTCAAGATGATGATATTCTAAGCTAGTTATGAACATGATATGCATATACTAGATGGAAATTAAGATTCATTCACCAATTTGAAACCTAGAATGTTACTTCTAGATGATTTAAGCGTGGAAAGCGTGAAAACTAGAAACTAAGAACATAAGCATGAAAACTATGAACTCTAAAGCAATTCTAGCATAATAACAATGCACAATGAGAGATGAAAATATGAGAGGAGAAGGCCTCTATTTATAGAGTTTTTGGAGAGAGAAAGAGGCTTGGATGAAGTTGCACCTATGTGGCATCCACATAAGAGCCACATAGGAGATACATAGACTTGAAAAGATGGCCAATTTTGAGTCAAAATTGGCATTAATATTGAGTAGCTCAATATTTCAAAAGGGGAGACAAAGTTGTAAGAAGGTATTAAAGAGGAATGGGTGCCCATTTTGGGGAGAATTTCCCCATGTGAGTGAGCATTCCATTAGCCTTAAAAAGGTTAGGAATCACCCATTAAGCATGGTTAAAGTATAGTTAGGTGGGGAAGTATACGTAGGAAATGAGGTGATGGGAGTAGGGTAGGAATAGGGTAGGCTTTAGGGTAGGATTAATAGGTTCCTAGCTAGGGTTTAGATTATAATCCAAATTGATTTTGAATAAATCATGCTTTAGAATAATTAGGAAAATGGAGGATTTAATAAATGTAAATTTATTAAAAAGGGAATTTCATGAGACAAATGTATTTGAATGAAATACATTAGAATAGTATTTAAACTATTGATAAATGAAACTATTTAATTGATTGAATTAAATAGTTAGAGGAATAAGAGGAAAAATAATATTAATAATAATATTAATATTTTTGGACGTCTACAATGTCAAGTGGATCCTTTCATCCATAATGTATTGCTTGAATTTCCTAATCCATCGGTAATAACTATGTGGCTTGGAGTAGATAAATACCTTGTTGTGTGTAGATTTATCTTTGAAGTCCATCTCTCTGCTTGCATCAACATTAATGATATTTTGATAAAATGTAGGCTGATGCAACCTTCTAGTCAGCTTACTAACCAATAGATAGGGGTTTGACCCCTAGTCACTTTCTCAAGTACTGAAATGCATCCTTGGGCAGTGGCTTGGTGAAGATATCGGGCCAATTGTTCCTTTGGTTGCACATACTCAAGTATCACCTCTTTTGCCTAAACTTGTTCTCTTAAATAATGATACTTGATGGTAATATGCTTTGTTTTGGCATGCATGTCTAGATTCTTGGAAATTTTTATTGCACTTGTATTATCACAATAGATAACTACTGGTTCTAAAATTTTCATATACATACCTTCCAGTAACTGTTTGATCCATACAATATTTGTGCAGTTTGCAGCAACAACAACATACTATGTCTCTGTAGTAGATTGTGAGATGCATCCTTGTTTCTTGTTGATCCATGTGACAAGTATGTCACCCATGAATAATTCTCCTCTAGTTGTACTCTTCCAGTCATCAAGATTTCCAGCCCAATCAATGTCGGTAAAGACCTTAAATTCAAATTTGCCTTCTCTTCTATAACATAAGCCATATTCCTCGGTATTCTTTAGATATCTTAGAATTCTTTTCACAACATTCATATGTAAATCTTTGGGATTAACAGAGAATCTAGAAACTATCCCTACTACATGTGCAATATCTAGTCTAGTATGAACAACATACATGAGGTTTCCAATCATATATCTGTACAAAGTCTGATTTACCTCTAATGACTTGTATTCCTTTGTTAGTTTGCATCCATTTTCCATCAATGTTCCAACTGGTTTGGACTCTTCGATCTTGAATATTTTCAGTACTTCTTTGATGTACTTGGATTGTGTAATGAAAATACCTTTCATCTTGTTGCATGATCTGTAGACCAAGAAAGAACTTTATCTCTCCAAACATAGACATCTCAAACTCTTTGCTCATCTCATTTTCAAATGATTTGCATAGCATATCATTGCCTCCAAATATGATGTCATCAACAAATATCTCAGCAATCAAAATGTTAGCATCAGTATCTTCCTTCAAGTAAAGATTATTGTTCTCACTAGTCCTTACAAATCCAATACTTATAAGATAGGAATGAAGTCTTTCATACAAGGCTCGGGGTGCTTTTTTCAATCCATACAGGACTTTTTGAAGTCTACATACCATGTCCCTCTTGTCCGGATCAACAAACCCTTATGTTTGTTCAATGTATACCTCTTCTTCAAGTATTCCATTCAGGAATGCAGGCTTGACATCCATTTTATATACCTTGAATCCTTTATATGCAGCATAATCAAGTAATATTCTTAATCCTTCTAGCCTAGCAACGGGTGCGAAGGTCTCTCCATAGTCAATTCCTTCTTCTTGTGTATACCCCTTGCATACTATTCTTGCTTTATTTCTTGTGACTTCTTCATTCTCATTCATCTTATTCCTGAATATCCATTTTTTACCAATGACATTCTTGTCATCTGGTCTTGGTACAAGTGTCCATGTCTTTTTTTTCTCTATCTGTTCAATCTCTTCATTTATAGCACTTATCCATTCATCATTATCTAGTGCAACATTGACAGATTTGGGCTCATAATCACAAATAAGACATCTTATATTTAGAGACTTACTTCTAGTTCTCATACCAGCCTTTTTATCTCCTATGATCTGGTCCTGTGGATGGTTCCTTCTGACATATCTTGAAATTACATGTTTAGCTCTTTGTCTATCAGTTTGATCATCATTTTTTTCTTCATTCTATTCTTCATCACTTTGTGCATCATTTTTGAGCAATATTCTGATCGTAGGTATTTGCATCCTGATGCTCGGGTGTAATGATCTATTGCTCGAGAGCTCGACATTTTTTTTAGGGTAGAGTGTCAGGTTCTTCATTATAAGTAAACTTATTGTAGTCCTCTGGTTCTTTAATACTTTCCTTTTTATTCTTCTCTATAAATTCATCTATCTTTACATTTGCACTTTCAAAAAAATTGTTAGAGGCTTTGTTTAGACATTTATAAGCCCTGCTCTTGGTAGAATACCCTAGAAAAATTCCTTCATCACTTTTGGAGTCAATTTTTCCATTTCTATCATCTTTTAAGATATAACATTGACTGCCAAAATTTTTGAAATAACTTACATTGGGTGTGTATCCATGCCATAGCTCATAAGGTGTCTTTTTGGTGTCTTTCTTTAATTGTACTCTATTCAATGTGTAAACAACAGTACTGATAGATTCCCTCTAGAAGATTTGGGTGATTCCTTTCTCTATCATCAGTGTCCTTGCACAATCAACTATGGATCTGTTCCTTCTTTCAACAATTCCATTCTGTTGTGGTATTCTCGGTGCAGAGACCTATCTTTTGATTCCATGCTCATTACAAAAGTTAGTGAATTCATCTGATGTAAATTCCCCTCCTCTATCTGACCTTAAGCATTTTAACTCCTTACTACTTTGCTTCTCAACCATTGATTTGTACAATTTAAACATCTTAAATGCTTCTAATTTGTCTTTTAGAAACATGACTATCATCATTCTAGAGTAATCATCAATAAAGAGAATAAAATACCTAGCTCCATAATAGCTCTTTGTCCTCATAGGTCCACACTAATCAGTATGAACTAATTCTAGAATTGCATCAGATGTATGGGTTTTGCTTTTAAAACTAGAATTTGTCATTTTACCTTTTTGATAATTCTTACACATGATGTTGTTGTGCTTGGTCATCATCGGTAAGCCTCTAACATTTCTCTTTTTGCTAATCTTTATCATGTTGTCAAAGTTCACATGACACAATATTTTGTTCCACAACCATATGTCTTCATTTGTATCAATTAAACAAGTGGTGTCAGTATCATTTAGATAGAATAATTTACCTTTTGTCTGCTCATCGGTACCAATCAGATTTCCTGATTTATTAAAGATCTTTGCCTTCTTATTTTTAAATGCTACTTTGTGACCTGAATTATTCAACTGAGAAACACTCAATAGATTATAATTCAATCTATTTACCCAATAAGAATTTTCACATTTTATCTGGTTATTCAACATTATTGTTCCTCTACCTTCAACTGGACAAGGTGTGTCATTACCCATTCTTATTGAACCACCTTTATAGTATTCAAAAGTCTCAAACTTTTGCTTATCACCATTCATATGGTGAGTGCAGCCACTATCTATGATCCAAACATCATTTTTGCTAAGTTTAGATATGAGAGTTATTTCTACATACCTTTCTTCATCATCATTTGAATCATCCTTTACAGCCACAAACACCATCTCGATGTCTTCATCTGATTCGATGTCAGTATCATCATCTTTGTATTTTGCTAGGTAACTGGCCTTCTTTCTTTTGTCCTTATAGTCTCGTGTATCTCTTCTTTCTGATTGTTGGTAGCTTCTATAATCACCTCTGTCAGATTTCTTTTCAAATGATATGTCATTACTTTTGTCATCTTTTCTTCTATTAGTATATCTTGCAGCAAAGTGTCCAATCTCTTTGCAATTAAAACAAACAAGTGGTAATCTACCTTTGTATTTACCTTTTCCTGTCTGCATTCTTTTGGCCATAAGTGCTTCAATTTCATCAAGGTCATCTTCTTCACTTTCACTATCACTATCTTTTCTCATAGTGTTTTTATGACTTGATTTACTTATTCTCACAGAAGACTTGAATGCAAAATCTATGTTTGGTAAGACACTATTATCAAAGTTGTTCATCTCAAATGAAATTAGTCTTCCAATTAAATTGTCTAGAGTAACATTGCTATTTTCTACTACTCTCATTTCTTGAATGACAGATACTCTAATAGCATAGGTAGGCAGTAAGGCTCTTAGAATTTTACTTACCACTATATCTTCTTATAGTACACCCCCAACTCCTCGGATAGCATTGACTACTTCTTTGATTCTTATGTAGTACTGAGTGATGTTTTCACCTTCTTTCATTTTGAGATCATCAAACTTTCCTCTAAGGCTTTTTGCCTTGGCTCTCAAAACATTTTTGTCACCACCATGTACAAGATTCAATTTGTGCCACACCTCCTTTGTAGTTTTACAGGTTTTGACATCTTCAAATTCAACATCGAAGAGTGAGGAAGCAAGTTCTATCATGATGCCATTGTGTTCATGCTTCTCTCTTATTTTTTCAACCGTTGGTGCTCCTATGGGAAACACATATTCAGTATCTAAATATTGAGTAACATCATTACCAATACCTAATAAGTGGGGTCTTGTTCTACTCTGCCATGAAGCAAAATTGTCTTTGTTCAACTTGGGCACATCTCGTCTATTCATCTTTTGATCTTTCGCTTAGGTCTTAAAACATTCCTTTCTAAGCACACAAGCTCTGATACCAATTGTTAGTAATAACTGAGAGGGGGGGTGAATCAGTGGCCTAAAAAATTAATCATTAAATCAACCCTTCAAACTTATAACCATAAATTATGTCTTAAGTTATCTTATGTCCTACAAGATGAATGCCTTGAAATAATTTAATCAATTTACTACTTGTCAGATTTCTTTGTTAAACCTTCTTCTGTATGTTTACCGATAAACAGTCATCTATTTACCAAAACACAGTAAATATGTAGAGTATACCGATCACTTCAGAATTAACTATGTAAGATACAAAATAGTAAATAAATGAATCATACACACATAACACATGGATGTTTAAAATGGAAACCCTATTAAGGGAAAAACCACTGGGACCGGTACCCCAAATTTTCACTCTTCTGAAGTGAGCCTTTTTAAGATCTAACCATGTTAAAGGTTACAAACACACTGTTAGGTGTGACCTTGTTAGAGGATTTAGAAATAGTTTTTCAAATAGTATCTGGCATCTAATGCTACCATCCTTGATCAAACACTCACTTGGCCTGTTAATAGGTATTGGGCATATCCAATGCTACTTTTTTTATCATACTTTTTGATACTCCTTGGGATGTATCTCAATTGAAAAAGACTTTTAAGTCCTTCTCGATTAAGAGGCTTATATGCTTCAATGGTTAAACTGAAACACTAATGATCTGTTCATACATACAACTTAATTGTAGATTTTTAGATCTATTGTAGGTCCATTACTTCACTAATCAATATAATCAAATATATACCTTTGCTCCACACTTGTTCTACTCTGTGATGCTTGTCTCAGTGTTTGTTAGTGTCTGCATAATCTAGCTCTTCCTTTAGCTTGTTGATCAGGACTAAAATGAAGACTAAACACTAAATACATTTAATATATTAAACACTAAATGCATATTCAACACTCTTTCATAGTCAATTTGGAGGTTATCAACAACCAAAATACAACTTTGATTTCCTGGAGTCCAAGCCATACTCCCTCAATCTTTGCTACTGTCAAACTGCCATGTTTCGTTGTTTTGTTGCAGTTTGTCTGTCTTCAATTCTATCTAACTCACCGTAGAATTAACCAAAAAAAAAATTGATCTTAGGTGGAGGTCATACATACCCCATACTGTCTTCCTCTAAGATTGCTTGCCCTAAATCATCAATCTCGATCTTCGAAACCCAAAACACTTATGTATCTCTATTTCTACACTTAGTCAATTTTTAAATCACCAAAACTTAACTATTCTGAAATTGGTCTGAAACCCAGATGTGTTGCAATAAATGACAACCAAAAATTAAATCATATTTACACAAAATTTATTACTTTCCAAAAGATTCATCATTTCCTGTTTCGATGTGAAAAATCATTTCCTGTTGGAAAATCATCGTTTCCCACTGTTCAAGAGTCGTTTATGGTGAAATGTCATTTGAGGGGTTTTAATGTTGGCAAGTGATTTTTTTGGTATGTTATGAGACACTTAATGGTTGTCATTTATGGAAACACATCTCATAGTATGATCAAGATAAGTAGAGTTTTGATGATTTAGTTCTAAAATCGACTAAGTATAGAAACAAATTTACAGAGTATAATAGTATTATTTTGGACAATGAAGATTGAGTACAGTGTTTGATGACTAGTGGGATTAGAGGAAGATATTATGGAGTATGTATGATCTCCACCTAAGATCAATTTGATTTTGATGATGATTACAGAAAGTTAGAGATATTTGAAGACATGCGCAGACAATAGAGCAGTTGAATAGTTGCCATGATTAAGGGAGTATGACATAGACTCCTAGCGTGCTAAGTTGGATTATGATTATGGATAAATTATATTTTGGTTATGTAAGAGCCCTGAATTTATATTTAATCTTTACATTATTAATTATATTTTGTAATAGAGAGCCGACTGGAAGATAATGTATTAGAGAGCTGACTAGATGATGAAAAAGATATGTGTGTGTGTGTGTGTGTGGAGAACATTTTGTAAAGTGAAGAGGTAAAATGTATGTATGGTATATGGATGGATATGTATGCGAATGAGATGTCTGATGGAAGATGAGATATTAGATATTGACAGAGATTATTGAGAGCTACAACTAGAACTATCTAAGCATTGGAGATGCTTGTTTTTGTTTATTTCTAAGAATACTTTTCTGAAGTACTGATTGTAAGAGTTGTAAGCTCACTGTACCCCTAACAGGGTGTTGTATACCTTTAACAAGGTTTTTATTACTTTAACAAGGAAATGTACTATGTAATATTCAGCTCCTAACAGGGATAGGTCTCCTAACATGGACACTATACTTTAGTGCATGCTTGTGGGTACCACCCCCACCGGAGTTTTCCCTTGGCTAGGGTTTCCTCGAGAACAAATCATGGTGTAATGAGTTGTGTGTTAGTTACTCATGTTATTTTCATTTCAGCAATCATATAGTTTATGTGGAATGGGTTTAAGTTTAATTTAAAGTTTTGTAATATTGATTCACCCCCTCTCAATATTACTTAATCCTAACAATTGGTATCATAGTTGTTGGCCCTTGAAAAGAAATTTTAACAACTTAAGGGAGATCAAGATGGATTCAGTAAGTTTGGAAGAAAACTTTGAAGCGACACTTAAAGACCTTGATAAAGAAAAACCAGAGAATGGTGACTTGAGATTCAATTTACAAAGAGCTAAGGGATTCATTAAGAAATTGAAAGATCAGCTTGAAATTTCTAGAAGTCAGAGACAAGATCTTATGGTTTAGATAAAAGAAGATTCTGACAATGATAATTCAGATTAGATAAAGTAACTTGAACAAGAGAATGATACTCTGAAGCTTAATAATGAAGCAATGGCTAAAGAGATTTGACAAAAAAAGGATGCTAAAAACAAGACTGAAGAAGATTTGAAGAATACTAATATTCTAATGGGACAAATGAAGAATGAGCTTGGCCATTGTAAGAACAAGTATCTAGAATTGGAGAAATATAATCAGATCATAAAAGGTGAGCTTGTTGAGACAAAGAAACACATTGAGAGACTTCACATGAGCAGTGAATTGATTGATGAACAAAGAGATAGAAAGAAGCCTAAAGGAGATATGACTGGTGTTGGCTTCAATGAAGCTGAATGCTCTAAGATTCAAGAAGAGAAACCTGATGCGAAGAATTATGAAGAAAAAACTATTCTTTAAGAACCTAGAGAATAGATCAGACCTTTTAGAGGAAGATGCTTTGGTAGTAACAAGTTTGGACACATGAAGAGAGATTGCAGAGGTAATGCCCCTTTCAAAAAATATTTTGGTTATTGTTTTAATTGTCATGCATATGGGCATAAGAAAGCAAAATGCAGGAAACCTGATCAATCTAGATATAGACAAGATAACATCAGAGGAGAATCAACAATTAAACCCACATGTTACAAATGTAATAACCTTGGGCACATTGAAAAATATTGTAAGTTACAAGTAATTTAGAACAGACCTCCTCCTATATGCTACAAATGAAACAATCTAGGGCATATAGAAAAGTTTTGTAGATACAATAGAGAAGACAACAAAAGAGTACCAGCTCCTATGAATACTAAGAGGAATGAAAGTGATACTGGTAAGAGCTTTGTAGATTTAAAAAATGAATTTGAAATTTGTTTCAAGAAAGCAGAAGATAACAACAGTGGTAAGGTATGGAAAGTCAAAGAGTCAAGTGAGATATTGGTTTAGGGAGAGACAGTAAATGCTACTAGATCTTCACCTGATGTGAACACATTGACCTAAGTGGCTGATCATGGCCTTAGGGGGAACATTGAATGAAGATATCAGAATATATCCAGCCCCTAATTCTAAGGAGTAAGCTCTAGAAAGCTTAGTTATGATATGTGAAGACATCATAGAACTTATTTATGAGAGTACAACATCGGACGATGCATATTCTATGATTGCAAGATTTGTGATTAACTAGATAGTGTACAAAGTTAAGTGTATTGGGTAATGTGCATTTTACACTTAACAATGAATAAAGGACATTTGAGATACCTATTTCTTCACCATTTGAAGAGCAGCAACCTAAGAAAAGAAGAGATCAAAGAGTATCAGACTATCTAACAACTATATTGCATGATCGATCGAAGTGGGAATTCAAAATTTAGTGTGATTAAGGTATTTACATCATCTACTCATACAAAAGTTATGGATGCACCTTTGATGTATGATGTTGTAGATCAATCTAGATACAAATTCAAGAAACATCCATTTAAGTCTTGTGAAGATGACCCTGAAGGAGCATTTTCCCAGAAACCACATGATGTCTTGCATGTAGAGGATATTAGGGCTTACATTCATTGTAAGTATTATATATTGGGTATTGATGAGATTTCTACCGAGATGGAATACACGACTGATGATGGTAAGGATGAATTCAAACACATAGACAACCTGAGTATTATGAAAATGTTAGATTTGTATGAATTCAGCGAAGATGAATGGTTCAAAATCTTACTTAGCAGAGCTCATGATCAATTTATCTGGATAAGAGAGCAACCTGTAAAGATATGTAGTCTATTGATTCGTGATATAACTGGGTTAAAAAACACTAGAGTTATCCCTATGGCAGAGAAGCACATAAAGAAAAAAGTTGAAACCCTAACACATTCTAAATGGGACAGATGAGCTATGACATTGAATGATATTTTCCAGGAGGATGTCAGACTGATTGTGATGACACTTAAATACACATTTTACTAGAGAAGTAGATCTAATTCAGTTTTAGCAAGATTCATTATGATGGCTTACAAGATGGTAAAGGAAAACACTATATATAACCTATGCGAGGTTCTGGCACAACATTTTTTGGAGAATGTAAAGCTATTCATGAAGGATAAATCTAAGACCTTTATATTTGGCTCACTTCTAGTTCATATGTATATCCACATTAAGCATAAGTTCCTTGGCATGCACCCTAGAGCATGGAATGACAACATACCCACTAGTATTCAGACTTCACAAAGCTACCGAAGGCAAAACAACAAATGGGTAGATGGATAACTGTTTGGCATGATCAAGATTCTTCAGAGGCAAATTAAAGAGAGATTCATAATTCCTGAAGAGTTAGTTGAGAAATATAGGGATACAATCTATTTCATGCTTGAAACTGATTGTGTATGTTTTGAGGTAGTTATACCAGGAAAGAAATAGTGTTACCCCATGGGTTATGAAGTCAGTTCAGAAGTTTTGGTTATGCAAATTTAACATGTCTTGGCATCTGAAGTTGATACATCTAAGGAGAGATGGGGCACATACGAAGAGAAATCAACTAAGGTCAGAGAAGAATAGATTAGAAGCTTTTCATGGTTAGCCATTCAAGGGAAGATTCTAATAGGAGAGTGGAGAAATAAATATGGTTTTGTAGGACCAACAATGTGTACCATATGTAAGCAAGCGAGGGAAGATATTGATCACCTCTTTGTCCACTGTGAATTTGCCCAACAATGTTGGGAGATGGTTAGATACAAAATAAACTTCATTGGATCGATGCCAAATAATCTTTTAAATATATTTAAGTGGTAGATACGTAACCCTAGGAGATGTACTTTATCAAAATAATGGATTGTCTACCCCTCAATAATCATATGGGAGCTGTGGAAAGAATGAAACAAAAGAATCTTTCAAGATGCTTCAAAATCAGTGGAGAATATAAAACATCGGATCAACTCTTCAATAGAGGAAGTAATGAGTTTAGCGGTAAGTAAGTTGAATGCTAATACTATTTTCTCATCTTGGGATAGTTCAACACATAAACAATGGTCAGGAATCAAAATATGGTATAAGAATGATGGTAGTCAATCAGACATAATGAAATTTTGTAGGAAGGATGTAAAGTGGTTTCCTCTGATATAGGATGGATAAAGATAAATTTTGATAGATCTTTGAAAGGGAATCCAATAATCTCAAGCATAGGAGCTATTGCTAGAAACAATAATGGGGAGATGATGGCACTTGCAGCCCAAAGGATAGGGATAGGGACAAATAATGTGGCAGAATCTCAGGCAGCTCTGCTAGCAATTAAACTGGGATTTAAGACGGGGGTGGAAAAAATCCATTTGGAAGGAGATTCAAAAATCATTATAGAGGCAATCAAAAAAGGAAATTCACAAACGTGGTTCATAAACAACATTATAAGGGAGGTGGGATCTCTTCTTCATAAATTTAGAGACTTCAGTATTAGTCATATTTTAAGGGAAGGCAATATAGAAGCTGACAAATTAGCAAATTGGGCGACAACCTTTGGAAAAATAGATAAACCTATATTTGAAGATTTCACATACATATGAAATGAAATTAATAATATTTCCTAAATAAAGATTAACTTTTTTGACACCCCGAAAACAACGCCGATTTTAATGGGTTAAAATTGGAATGTAAGCAAATGCAAATTTTTAAATTTGCATGTTGAAAAGACAGGGATGACGACGCTCTCACATTGAGAGTTGTGGTAATGATGTGATTTGAAGAAGGGTGAGGTAAGAGCATTAATTGATCAGCAAGCTTTATGATCAAAGAGGATGACGTGAAGCGACGACTCACATGGATTAAGAAACGCTTGCGGTGGAAGGAACATTGCTTTGGCATTAAAAGCTGACTCCTCAAAAATCATTAATGTAGAAAGTAGTAGAATAGAGTGTGAAACATAGAAAGGAATAAAAATGGAAGCCACTTTCTATGTTGATTTTGACAAAAAAATGAAGGCTTTCAAAGGGTCAGCTAGCTATGAACGGGTTAAAGTCCTACTGAAGATCAAAACAGAAAGGATGGTGGAGGGTGTTCTGAAGGTAATTGGCCAACACTTTCAAGAAAGGAGGATTAAGCAGTAAACTAACCTAGATGTTATATTTATTTTCATTGCATTGGTCTTAGAAATCAGAGAGGAAATAGAGGAGGTGATCCGAATCACACAAGCGCTATTTGAAAGCGATGAGCTAGGCAAGCTTGAATCAATTCTAGAATGGTCAATCAATGGAATAGGGAAAGACATTTCAGAATACTTCAAGGAGGATGACGACACACACCAATGTGAAATGATTCTGTTCCTAAGGTGGAGGCCAAAAGTGGATAAGTATCAGATGATCAAGAATGCCATGGAGGGCTAGAAGCAAATAAAAGATGAATTTGCAGTGCATGAGCGCATGGAAAATGAAAAGATTGAAAAAATGATGGTGAATGTGCCACACAAACGTCGAACCTAGAGTGGCTGAAGGGGAAGGAAAGAGGTTGAAAAGTGAAAGGTAAAATCCCGTAGTGCAAGGTGGGTTTTAGAAATTTAGAAATTTTGTTTTGAAGCATGAAAGAACAAACTAGCTACAATCAATTTTGAAGAGAGCAGGGCGCAATGATGATGACCAAAATTTGTAGCAGAATGGGCAGAATTTGGGGAAATAGTGTAGAAACACAGTTGAAGGCAAAGCCGTAAAGCACAATTGTAGGCTTTTTTGAATATTAATTCTCATGGATATATGTTTATGTAAAGCTGAATGTATTAAAGTTTTAGGAGAAGGATTTAAATTAGGAAAGGTATAGATAATATATGATGGTGGATATAAATGTAGATTTTTTAGATTGTAAAAGGAGCACAGACTCCTATAGAGGATGGAACTATAGAATAAATGTGGATAGAACTATGATGTAATCATGATGTAACTTTTATATATTAATAAAAAACCTATTACTCACCGTATATGTGTGTGTGTGTGTGTAGACACCCGAAATGGACAGGCTTGCGACTTTACATTAAAAACACTAATTTTCATCTATTAATTAATAGTTTTTTAATCATTAATTAATCATCTATTTTCTTCTAAATTTAGTCCCCAAATCATCTAATCAAATTCCCAAAATTAATTAAATAACTAATTTTATTTAATTAATTAACCTTAATTGATTAATTATCATTAATTAATTAATTAAATTCAATTTCCTATAGTTTAAATTTAAATATTTAAACTTACTAATTAAATTCTTCCAATTAAATTAATTTCAAATTAAATTGATTTAATTTCATCAAATAAAGTAATTCTAAATAAAAAAGAATTCAATTATCTCACATGTTGAAAATATTAATTAAATAAATGAATTAGATATTCATTTATCTTCAAAGAGACAACTCCAATCAGATCACATGGGTTACTCCACCCATCTCTCCAGTTCACATAGGTAACTCCACCCACCTCTTCAGTTCTAAAAGGTAACTCACAATTAGCTCTTCAGTCAACCAAACTCTATCTCCTCTTTACCAATTGAAGAGGTGGAGTTTACTAATGGTTTCTCTAGTTCCTTTTTATCTCAAACGTTCATCTCCCTATCTCTGGGATTGATCTCAACCGTTAATATCATCCTTAATTCCTATATAATAAACCCTTCATAACCATTTGACGGATCCAGGATTTCAATCTCTCGTGTGCCATTACTATGTCAGTTTGGTTCTAGCATTCAAGCCATCTTGCGATCACATCTATTTCAATTAGCAAATTCTCGACGCTTCTCAAGTCATAGACACTGCCACACCAACACTGAGCATCAAAAACAATGTTTTAGAAGGAGTAGAGAGAGACAATAGAAGCTTCAAGTACTTTGGGGTTTGCATTCATTTGTTTTCCATTCTTTGCTTGTACATTTTATTGGTTACATTTCAGTTATTCATTTTAGTAGTTTTTGGGTATTTGATTTATACCATTGTAAACTGGTACTACTAACCCTTTCCTTTGGAAAGCTTGGGAATCACAAATTATAAAAGAGGAGGCGTACATTGTAGGATTTTGCACTTTTATTCTATCGCCTTTTGTCCGTCTATATTCTGGTAGTGTTGCCGAAATTAATTATTGTTTGCCACAATTGCCTGTATTGTACCGCAATTGCCCAATCTGTGCCACAATCGAATGCATCTTGTTGCAATCATCTACATTTTACCGCAATTGATCAAAATTGATCGCAATTGAAGACACAGTGCCGCAATCAACCCAAAAGCTACTTTTTGTCTATTTTCTTGGTTTCTGTGCAGGCAAACTGATAGTGAATGAAAAAGAAGGTGATCACATGCATACCAGGTGCTAGAGCATTAAGAGATGCAAGAAGGAGAACCATCAATTATCGATCACAACAAAGGACTATTCTCGCAATCGCAGCTAAAGATCAAAGCAAAGCATACATGAGGTACATTGATTCAATTAAGAGATTCGCAGGTAAGTATAAAGTGACCATCAATTTCAGCAATCTCAATAATCCTAGAGTTTCTAGATATTTTGCTATTTTTGATTGAATGCTTTCATTTTTGAAGATACTAAACACTTTCTTTGACAGGTACAAATTGAGGAGGCAAGATAACAATACAACTTAAAATTCATTCACTTGTCGATTTGGGCTTAAAAAGAACAATGTTTGTCACACATCTCACATCTCACATTTCAAATTTGGGCTTAAAATTGACATGGGGATTAAAATTGAAGAAAGCAAAGAATCTCTCGATTTGGTGCATTAAAATTGAACAAGAAATCAACACCTACATTTTGGGCTTAAAATTGAACACTTGTGCTTGTATGGTGGTGTAGCTTAGTTCACATTTCAAACTTTCAGAGCTTAATTGATTTACCTTGTGTCTTGAGTTTTGGGTGCACTTGCACAATCTTTTAGATTACACACCTTTATACTTTTTACAAAGGCCTTTCTGGGGAATGTGCTTCTTCCTCAGAGAATGACCATAAATCGGTAATCCTTTTGATCGGTATATAAACAAGGTGCGAACCAAAGTTTTGTCTTATCTAGCCAAGCTCGGGCGAGGTGTGTTGATGATAGTCTGGATCGGGTGAATATACCTAAGGAGCCATTGTGGTCAACTAGGCTCTTAAGTGAGTCACACATGTACAAACCGATTGGATATATGCTCCAGACCTTTATTACAACCTTGTTAATTAGAGGCTAACCCGATTTACCTCCGAACAGGTACCTTATTATAGTGCAAGGGGTTGAAGAATTTCCCCCCAAGATTCCCAACATATGTATCCCATGGTATTTGTGTACTGAAAGAGATCTTCACTCCATGGAAACAATACCTAGAAACAAAAAAAATACGGGCACCTACATTGTGGAACTTCGTGTCCTAGTAGTGTGACAATTGTTGTGTAAGCTAACATACATTCAAGCATTGGGCCTATAACATTGTATTCTGAAGCCATTGACCTAGATTAATCTGACTGTTCATTTTTGAGACCTCGTGATAACCTTACAACTTGAAAAAGTTGTAGAACATACACATTGTTAGTCTTCATTCTTCAAAACACAGTGTCCGTTGTGCTTGTTCTTTGATCAAGTTTTTGAAAATGCAAAACAAAAATCCAACTATCAAAACAAGTCGAACGTGTTAAAGTCTAGGTTTGTCAACATCAATTGTCTTGCAAATTAGAAGCCTCATTCCAAAATATCAAGATTGTCAGACAGTGATACTTATCCTCTAGTATTTTTGAGAGTGTTCCCCTTTTACTGCAATTGCTCGCATTTTGCCGTAGTTAACTTGTTTATTGCCGCAATCGACCTATTTATTACCACAGTTGGTGATAAAGTACCGCAATTGACCATGTACTTTACCGTAATCAGTGGAGTTGTACCGCAATTGAACAGAGATACTTTATTCCTATTTTGACCTAAAAAACCTTGAAAGAACTCTTCATTTTGTGTCCAGGACCAGTGTCTATCCCAGAAAAATGTGAAGAACATTGTGCAAATCTCTAAACATTAAAGATAATTCCTTCTATGAAAACCATGATTATTGTCTAAAACATAGTTAGTTCAAAAGCTCAGACTCAAAATATCTTGATTTCATCATATCAAACATCATCATTATCTCTATCAAGTGACTTTGTCCCAGGCAAAGGTCAACAAATCTTATCTTTTTACACCATCACAACTTTGAGATCAAGATATATCAAAATCTATCCTTTGAATTACCCTTGTCCAAATCATAACTCGGACTTCCTTAGAAAGGTTATCCTTTTTTGTTTGCTTTATATCACTTGTTTTAGTTACAAAATCTAGACCACACTATGTCTCAAACACCTCATGAAGGGCCTTACACAAGGTCGAAGGATAGAACACAACCTGATGAGTCATGTGTCAATAGATTACCCACTTGGGAAATAGAGCAAGGGAATGATCCTTTCGTAAATACCAGTTCTACTCTATTCATTGAACAACCTCGTGGGTGAGCATTTTTCCAAAATGTGACAGAAGCAGAGATTGAAGATGTTGAGCAAGATGCTTATTCTACACAAGTAGTTGACATTGTTGTAGAGAGGAATCCCAAATGTTACTTAGCCATGCTGATAAATAAGGGAGTCAAACTCCCCACTGAATTTAGTGTATCGACCATATGGCCCAAAAACCCTCTCACAGGTCAAAACACTACTCAGTCCTCTCAGATACTACCTGTTGTGTCTCAAATCTTCCCACCATTGGTAACACCCAAATTGGCACAAATGATATCCAATAAAACCAATTGCACAAACCAAGCCAACAAATCTTCCACTCAAAGCATGACAGGCTCACAACTGAGTGCACCCATGGTCACTAGTATGCTCCCACCTTCGGTCACATGGCCAAGAAAATCAAGCTCTCATGCTATGCCTTCCATCCTACGAAATACCAACTGTTCTGAAACTATGTCGCTACTGCAGTCAATTCATACTAGTCTTAGGATCAACACCTCATGCTCATAGGGATCCATCTTTATAGGTATGACTTACAGTCAATGCCCACCCAAACCTACACCTTTACCCATTCTGACATCAATCCAACCTCCACAACATCAACTCCAGCTTCAGTTGCCACAATTCCAACACCAAAAACAACAACCCTAGCTTTAGTTTCCTCAAATCCAACCCTAGCTTCAGTTGCCACAATTCCAACCCCAGCAATAACAACCCCAGCTTCAACCCCAACCTCTGTAGCAACAATATCAACCCCAACAGTATCAATCACAGTTTCAACAACAACAATATTCTTAATCCCAACAACAAACGCATCAAAACTCACCATGGGCTACTCATGTACCCCCATTTCAAAACCATGCGGTGGGAAATCAATATCAAGTACCCAGGATGAAATCTTATGTTCCTACTCAAGGGGCAAAATGGTGCAGCCTCATACCCACTACAACACAGAGGAACATTGTCACACATCAGCCTCAGTATCAAACAAACATGTTGATGCAACAAATGCAAACCCTTCAAACCCAAATGATGGATATGCAAAATTAGGGGCAAACCAAATCCTACACCACAGAGGATTTATACCCATACCCATTTTACCATTCTCTTCACATGTCTCCATTCCCAACTCACTTCTTGGTACCAAAATTTGACAAATATAAGGGCAATACCAACCTTGTTGAACATATCTGAGAGTTTTTTGCTAGTTGCGTTGAAGTCACCCATGATGAGACATATTTAATGCAAATTTTCCCACAAAGCTTGGCCAGACCAGCAATGGAATGGTTCTTGCATTTACCTCATGGCATTCACTCTTGGGGTGAACTGGCTGAAAAGTTCATCGCTCACTTCCATCACAACATCGAGTGCAAGGTCGGTATCAAGGACCTTTGCAATATCAAATAGAAGGATGGAGATTATTTTGTGAAGTTCATTCAGAGATGGAGGAATACCTGCAAACCGCATAACGTATGATGTGCCCAAACAAGACCTAATAGTCATGTTCATTGACAACCTAATCCCATACATGTCATTCACAATAGAATTACAGTTAGCTCTGAACTTCACACAAGTCATCGAACAAGGAGTTCGTTATGAGCAGAACTTAGTTAAATGAGGAATCCTTGCAGATCCAACACAAATAGATACAAAAAAAATACAATGGACAAAGCTAAGTGGTGGAACAAAAACAAAAATGTCACCAACGATGGTGTCATTGATGTGAAGACAATCAACTATGCACAAACCAAGGTGTCATTGCAAGGCGCACCTATGGCCAACCAACAACCCACATGGCCCACTCAACAAGCATACACCCAAAACCAACCCCCCCTATCCAAGTGGCCACTGTGTCAAACAGTCAACAACAGACTCAATGCAAACCACGATTTCAATTCCAGCAATGAGATTTCACACCATTAGGAGAGCCGATAGAATCAACTTTACGCAAGATGATATAATGCAACACTATCACTCTCCCAGAAATTAGGGAATTTGAACAAGATGCCAACAAACCAAGGTGGTATAATGACAAAGACTTCTGTGAGTTTCATCTGGTGAAAGGACATAAAACGTGTAACTATTACCAATTAAAATATGTTATCCAAGATCTAATTGACACAGGGGTCATCGATGTAACAAATACCCAAGCCAAAGGAACAATTGATCACACTATCTTCAATGATACCTTTCATGATCACAACAAGGGAAAAGCATCTGGGTCTATGGATTGTCCAAACAGGTCAGCTATACATATGCAAATAGTGATAATGTTATCAATTGCCTCAATCCTTCAGATGGCCATATTGCTACAATCACTATCAAAGACCAAGGTAACAACTGTGTTGTAACCATGCATTTCACTAGAGTTGTCTTATAGGGAGTACCATCCTCATCTTCTATAACTGCCAATCCTAATGCAACCTCAGATCCACAGCTAAGCATAGTGGATCAACTAAAGAGCACACCTACCCATATCTCCATGTTTGACCTATTACACATATCTCCGTAGCATAAACTAGCACTTGACCAAGCCCTTCAGAATGAAGATGTCCCAAGGGACATAACACCCAAGAGCTTCCAAATGATGGTTAACCATAGAGCTTCTAACAAACATGCCACATTCACAGACCGCAATGTGCCACCGCATAAACCCCTACATAATGATCCTTTGCACTTTCTTGTCTAGGTCCACAAAAGCGCTATCCATAGAGTCCTTGTTGATGGTGGAGCTAGGTTAAACATTTGTACTCTAAAGTTAATCAAGAAACTGGGCTATTCAAAATAAAGCATTGATGTCACGAGGAGGATAAATATCAGAGCTTACGATGAAGAGGAAAGATCCTCTAAATGTATTATCATTCTACCTGTCTGTATTGGTCCAGTGGTCAAAAACACTCCCTTCCAGATCCTAGATCTTGAGTTGGGATACAACATGTTGCTAGGGAGACCATGGATACATGAAAGGCAAGTCGTACCCTCAACATACCATCAACGCATCAAATTCCCACACCAGGGAGAAGAAATAATCGTAGAGGGAGATCCCCAACCTTTCCAATATTGTAATGCGGTCCAAATCAACACTGACAACCAGGTACCCCTAAACCACGATGCAAGCATCCCCTCCTCCTTAGATTCAAATCCTAAGGATATCACACATAAAGTAGGGAAAATATCCATTACCGATAAGGGTTGTGCTAAATACAGATATGAGGAGGCTTTCACCATCACACACATACCTCAGATCCCAAGAACTTATGGCATGCCGCAACTGGTTATAATAATAGAAACTCCAGTACCTATTCTATTCATATGTCTGCCAACAACCTTTATCAGATGGGGGAAAATTGTAGAAGAAAAGCCATTTGAACAAGATATCAGTACATGGTTGTACGAAGATCCACAAGAGACAATTCAACAACCCCTACCCCTATCAAACTATGGAAATGGTTATACAATATTACAAAGATTCGGGTATGACGGTACAACTGGTCTGGGGGAAAGACAACAAGGCTTAATGGAATCGTCTCTCCCACCAACCAAGAGAAACAAAAGAGGGTTAGGCTATGGGAAACAAAGAACCAGCCCTATAATCCAAGACATCCTAGTTGATCAGGAACAAATAGCAGAGATGCATTGGGGGCACAACTCAGAATATGTCTTAATAAGAAACATACTGGCACAATTATTGCCTGCCGAAGAGGGAACCACTCAGACCCAAATAAACCTCAACATAGTGATCGACTATAACAAAGGAAGTGAGACATCTGATGAGCATTCTATCAAAACTGACTCCCTTACGAGTGGAGATCCCTTCACGACTCTGAACCGTCAATCCCAGATTATTCCCCTCAGTCAGACACTGTCATAAACCTGGAAGACTTATTTGACCAACTATCGATTAATGACCAACCCTGCATAGATAAACATGTCATTTACCATTCCTTAGGTGATGTGTCCACATCACATTCTAGTTTTGTAGGAACCATATCTGTCATCCCTTTCAACCGCATAGAGTCAAACCAACACGAGAGTCTATGTCTAGTACACCCAAAGCTAATAGAGTGGGATCAACAAGGACCGCCTAATATGGATGTCTTTGAGAATGATGAGGCCATTGTAGACTTCATGGGACTTAGAGAGGGAATGCCATTAGGAGACCACAAAGTAGGCTTCTCCTTTGAACTCGAAAGATCAGCATACTTCAAGGAGGAAGCCCCTCTTTCCAGTCAACAAAACAAATCAAAAAAGAAAAAGAGAATCATCAGTAAGTGAAAACTGAAAGGCGCTTACTGACACAAAAAATGATAAAAAGCTAAAACAAGACGTATCTTCTAGTAAAAACCTCTCTGAGGTGCTAGAAGATGGAAAGAAGGAACTCCTCCCCTTGGTAGAGGAGAAATTCACATTACTAGTAGAAGAAATAGAGGAAGTCAATTTGGGAGATGACAAGAACCCAACAAACATATAGTTGGAAAAATCACTCACCCCAGAGGAGAGAGAGCAGTTCATCAGTTTATTCAAAGAAAGGATGATCAATTTCACATGGTTCTACTCATATATGTCAGGATTAGATACATAATTCATGCTACATCATCTCCCGTTGCTACCCAACGCCGAACTTGTCAAGCAGAAGCTAAGGAAGATGCATCCCCATGTTGCATTGCTAGTCAAGGCAGAATTGAAAAAGCTCTTGGATGCCAAGTTCATAAGACCAATCCCATACGTAGACTAGATATCTAACTTGGTACCAGTTACAAAGCATAGTGGTCAGATACGGATTTGCACAGACTTTAGAGATCTCAACATAGCCTATCCCAAGGATGATTTTCCTTTACCTAACATTGACATGATAGTGGATCTAACCAATGGAAATCAAATTCTATCACTCATGGATGGATTTTCAGGGCATAATCAGATAAGGATCACGCCAGAAGACCAACATAAAATAAATTTCACATGTCCTTGGGGAAATTACTATTGGAACTTCATGTCATTTGGTCTCAAAAATGCTAGTGCAACATATCAAAGGGCCATGACAACTATCTTTCATGATCTCATCCACAAAACAATGGAAGACTATGTGGATGACATACTATCCAAGTCAATGCTTCACAAGGATCATCTACAAGTATTGGGACTAATCTTTGACAGAATTAAGGAATACAAGGTCCATTTAAACCCAAATAAATGTGCATTCGGGGTCACCACAGGAAAGCTACTAGGGTTCATAGTGTCACATAGAGGAATCAAAGTAGACCCAGAGAATTTCAAAGCAATATTGGACATGCCTCCACCATCAAACCTAAGGCAACTGACAGGGTTATAAGGAAGGCTCCAATCAATTAGGTGCTTCATAGCTCAGCTAGTAGACAAGTGCCACCCATTTCAACATCTATTGTACAAAGACATCAAATCCATATCGACAAAGCAATGCGAACAAGCATTCTAAATATTCCAAGATTACCTGCTCAAGTCTCCTATATTGGTGCCACTAGTCCAAGGCAGACCATTGCTCCTGTATATCTCAGCAACAGAATTAGCATTAGGCATACTCTTGGCACAATATGACGACATAGGGAAGGAGAGAGTCATCTACTATCTCAGTAGAACTTTGGTTGGATATGAGCTCAACTATACACCAATTGAAAAATCATGCATGGCAGTCATCTTCACTTCCCAGAAGCTGAGACATTATATGTTGAGTCACTAAACAAAGTTGATCGCACATATTGATCCTTTAAACTACCTCCTAAGCAAAGCATCACTTACTAGACGACTTGCAAAGTGGGTAATGATCTTAAGTGAGTTTGACATTGAGTATGTAGACAAAAAGGCCATCAAAGGGGAAGTGATCATGGACCAACTAGCAGAGGCACCTGTACAGGATCACGAGCCTATCATTTTCAACTTTCCAGATGAATCCATTATGACACTAGAACCAGTAATTGAGGTATGGCAACTATACTTTGATGGATTGTGCACGAACCATGGTGCAGGGGTAGGAATAGTGCTTATGACTCTAGATAATGATACAATTCCAAAATATTTCAGACTCAACTTCCCCTACACAAAAAACATAGCAGAGTATGAAGCATTGGTCATTGGTTTAAAGATAGCAATTCAATGGAGAATCAAGAACATTAAGGTCTACAGAGATTCACAGTTGGTCATTAGACAAGTCTACAATGATTATATGGCCAAAGATGAGAAGCTAATACCATATAGAGCACAGATGGAAACATTATGCACCAAGTTCCATTACATCTTCTTCGAGCAAGTCCCACGAGCACATAACAAAGCTACAGACGAGATAGCTACCATAGCATCATTGATTGATATGCTAGGCAATGAAACAAGATTCCAGTTTCTAGTAGAGCAACTCTTGGTGCCATCACATCAAGAATCCATCATAGAATCAACATGCGTCCTTGTTGGTCCTGAAAACCCATGGTACCAAGATGTATACAACTACCTCCAAAATAGTGTCTTACCTCCAAAATTGTCTAGAAACTAGAGAAAGTCCCTCATCCACCAAGCCTCTAGGTATACTATCTTCTCAACTAATTTATATAGACGAAGTCTAGATGGAACACTACTACGATGTTTCACTTCCACGGAATCCCAGAGAGCTTTGTACGAGATACATGAAGGAATTTGTGGAACCCACGGAGGTGGCAACAACTTAGCTAAGAAGGTCATCCGCATGGGATACTATTGGCCCACAATGGAGACAGATGCACACAAACATGTACAAAGTTGTAGACAATGTCAGATTCATGGAGACCTCATCCATGCACCATCCCAAGAACTAAATCCTATCACATCACCATTGCCATTTTCCATGTGGGGATTTGACCTAGTGGGCAAAATTACACCTTCTTCAACAAATGGACACAAATACATCATAGCAGCAACAAAATACTTCACTAAGTGGGTGGAAACAATTCCCCTCACTTACATTACTAGAAATCATATATCAATGTTCATACTTAACCACATCATCTATCGATACAGGATCCCTCAAACCATCCTGACAGATCATGGTACACCTTTCCAAAACAAAGATGTGAAAGAGCTATGTGAATAGTTCCATATCAAACAAGGGTTCTCTTCATTTTATTATCCTCAAGGGAACAACCAAGCCAAAGCTACAAACAAAACAATTTTGAAAATCTTGAAGAAAATAGTGAACGAATCAGGGTGAGACTGGCATTTACAACTTAGTCCTGCATTATAGGCATACAGAACTTGTGTGAGAACACCTATAGGAGCCACTCCTTTCTCCCTAATATATGGATTAGAGGCAGTCCTACCCTTCGAAGTGGAAATTCCATCCCTTAGGATATCACTAAAGAACCTGATTACGGATGAAGACTACAGAGTAGCAAGGCTCAGTGAACTGGAGTTACTAGATGAAAGAAGATAGAATGCCTTCAACCACTTACAAGGATATCAGAATTTCCTTAGAAGAAACTATCACAAGAAGGTGAAGCCACAAACATTTGAGGTAGGAGACCTTGTCCTCATGGAAAATCAAAAGAACCAAGCAGAAAGAGTAAAACCAGGAAAGTTTGAGCCTAACTGGCTAGGACCATTTGTCAATGTCAGCTCTACCTAGAGTGGGGCATTCATACTAGTGACACCAGAGGGATATCATCTCCCTGGCTACATCAACAACATGAAACTCGAGAGGTTCTACCCTTGAGGTATCTATGGTTAAAGCACCTATCTACATATCCAGAAAATACCAAAAAAAAAATCAGAAAATACAAAAAGTTACCTTGGTGAAAACCTGGAGAGTAGGCGCCTTGGTGACAACAAAAAAATAAAAAAAGCAAGCAAAAAAAAAAAGAGTAAAGAGAAACAAAATTGCTCTCTCAGTGAAAGCTTAGCAAACAAGTGCTATTGAGTAGGCACCTTAGTGAAAACCTGGCAAACAAGCGCCAAGTGTTCAAATCCAGCTTCACCATCAATGAACTCCAAGATCAAAATCTTGAGCACACTTCAAATGCAAGACTGACTACCCAAGCTATATCCAGAAGCACAAACCCCTCTAAGTGCCAAACACTTATCCATGGTTAGTACTCGTCCACCAGACTAGGGGACGATTCAAAATGTCTTGAAAAAATCCTAAAAATTGAAAAACACATCAAAATCCTAAAAAGATCAAAAATATCCTAAGAAAATCAATCTTCATAAAAAAACCAATCAATTTTTTTTTATAAAATCCCAAACAATGAAGCCAACTCGGTTATCAAGAGAGGAACGAGCGATCATGCCCAATCAATTAATGTCACAATCATGAGCTTTGCGAATCAACATTGGGCTCATCTGACACAGCTTTATCAATCTATCAAATCAATCATAAAGCAATTGGTGACCAAGCCAAACTATCAATTGTCACAATCATGAGCTTTGAAAATTAGCATTTGGCCCATCTGACACAGCTTGATCAGCTACCAAAACAATCAATCAAATCAATCCTATCAATCATCTTACACAGTGATGGGTACGCTCAAACCAGACAGGTTAGTCTTATATGAGTCATCTATTACTGAAACCAGACACACTCAAGCAATTAAGCCAATCAAACCTATCAGAGGAGTTGAGCCAATCAAGAGAATCCAACTGCATCAAGGAACCATCCAAAAATGTTGACTAGGTCAGTTAATCAGTCAGATGTCAGTCTATATTTGGCGGTTATGTTCTTACACTACTCCAAGATCCACCATGTGAGGAGAGTAGCTATGATAGATCATGACTTATTTTATTTGATTGTTGTCTGTTGAATGTTCACTTTGATTTTAGGGCCATGATGATTTAGGATAAATGCGGTAGGCACTGTCACTTATCTGGAAGCTACACAGTTCCATGATTTGAGCTTAACCCTAGGATATAATTAGACATTCCTTCTCTTTTATTTGCTTGTTTGGTTTATAGAATCAAGAGCTCGCGGCGCTATTTAGATGGACTCATAGTGCGTTGGAGTTCTATCTTGGTTTCTATGGTCTTTTCTTTTATTTTGCAATCAAGAGCTCATGATGCTATCCAGATGGAATCTAGGGGCATATGAGTTCTATCTTGTTTGCTTTGGCTTTTCTTTACGGAATCAAGAGATCGCGGTGTTATCTAGATGGACTCTGGGTGCATAGGAGTTCTATCTTGGTTTCTTTTTTTTTTTTTAAATTTATTCATAGGACAAAGCGGTATCCAGATGGTCAATATCTGGATGCTTTTGGCTCTCTTTCTTTTCAAATAGGGAACATAGCTGAACCCAGATGGTCAATATTTGGGTGCACTAGGTTATCTTTCTATTCAATCTCTCTACTCGTTCCGCTTATCAAAAGGTCATGGCGGTATCCAGGTGGTATGTGATCTGGATACATTGGACGCTCTTCATAATTTCAAAAATAAAAAAAAAGATGCAATGATGACAAATATTGGAAATAGGGGCAACAACTTGGGACACCCATCCTTTCTATCAACTCATATCTATCAAAAAAGCAAAAAATCCTTTCTATCATTCATTCTATTACATCAATCCTAGAGAACATCTAGCCAGACTAACTTCTTTCTAATTAACACATACATTACTCAGATATTTTATGCATAATAGATTACATTCATTCCATTTAAAGTGCATTAGAAAAAATGAAAAAAACATAGCAGCTGCATACATGGCAAATCATGAATCACATGCATCCATAACATCTCATATTAACATACATTACATTTCCACCATCCTGCATAACATGTCAGTATCATAGGAAAAGTAAATCATCCATCTATGAGTCTGTATAATAGGATCATATCGCATATACATTTCATAATCCAAACCACATCATATAGAAAGTAAACCAATGCACATCATATCAAATCAATAGCTACATCTCATATAAATCAAAATATCTAAGTACAATGAATGGTCGCAAGTCTGAACAAAGGAAGGTAATCAACATGTATATCAATAAATATCAGTGTGTCAGGATACAAAAATGGATACTACTCAGAGTATATCACATGATGATCAGTACAAAAATGGTACATGATACAAAGTGGAAAGGTACACAATCAGCAGGTGCTACCACCACACTCGTCGCCAGGTGGACGGGGGGGTGGCATATCAGTAGCAGGTCTCTATGATGAACTAGGAGCTCCAACACCACTACTCTATGATCTCTGAGCCCTATTGGATCTCTGAGAGGTTGTATAACTAAGAACTCTTTGCTCTGTAGGAACTGCACCCTCATAGTGGCATCTCCAGTACTCGATCTCTCTGAGCATCACGCCTAGATTTATAGTATCAGTCTAGAACATCTTGGTGAGAGGCATCTTGTACACTATCAATGAATGAATGAACCTCAGCTTGAGTCCGTCACTGTCTAGCCTTGGCCCCTGTAACCCTAGCCTCTAACGCAGTAGCACGGGTGTCAGCAGAAGCAAGTCTGGCCTGTAAATCCTATACCTACTGAGTGAGACGCTCCAACTCTGAGGGATCCATCTCCATACCTCCCATGACCACATCCATATCTCCCTCCTCAGCCCTGTCCCCCAATCCCTCATCTCCCCTACCCCTAAAAACCCATGAATTATCATCACTCTCTGAACTCTCCCCAGTACTAGTGTCGGTACTGCCACTGCCAGTCGAGAAACTCATCCCTGCACTTTGCTCATCTAAGGCCTCCACATCTATATCCCCTATCTCCACATCTACATCCTCTATAATCACCCTCTCCTCCACCCTCAGTGCCAAAAAAACACCAGTATGCCGACGTACTCTACGAACTAATTGGGGTGCCTCCACCTCCATCGCCTCCTCATCCTCAAAAATAGTACTCAAACCAACTCTTTGTGTACTAGTACGGCCACCAGTACGTCCACCTCTAGTCCTCACTCCACCACCTGCACCCCCAGGATGAGGGTTATCCCCCCCATCATCTCCCCTCCCCCATCCTCCATCTCTACCTTTGTCCTGTCTGTCATCACAGCCACTAACCCTCCCTCTGTCATGGCCACCATCCCTCCCTCCATATCGACCACCCTTGCCTCATCGTACCTGACAACGCCTCCTCATGAGAGTCCTAACAATAGGATGAGAGACATCTATAAGTGCAACTGGTCGGGACTGTGCCCAATGAGCATCATACTACAGAGTAGTGCCTGCAAAAGTTCAAATTCCAATATCAGTACCACATCAGATAAAGGCAACTTATCATAAAGAAGATAAACTAAAAGAGCAGTAAGAAAACTAAACAAAAGGTGTGTAAAAGAAAACAAACCTACATCTACAGTAGCCGATCGCCATGTCCACACAACAGGAAGTAAACCTGCAAACTCAGTACGGGTAGCATCAAGTGACACAACACCACCTCAGACAACAGAATCCCTCGACCTACGCGTAAAATATGCATACGAGTCAGACACATCCTGCCGCTCACCAAACTGTCGCAACACCCTGTCGGTGTTGTGAAAGTCAATCATATGTACATGGTCTATCACACGACCAATCAAGTATCTCTGCTGATGATAAAAAGGAAGATGGATGTCCTCTCCATCCCACACATGGAAATCTCTATACGACCTCCAAATGAAATAGGGCATCATGTCTAACTACTGATCCCAATACAACATATGACCCATGTGGGTCTAAACAATGGCTCCATCATACATAAAAACATATGGCTTGTTTGCAGGCAGAGCATGTGTACCAACAAGATGACATACAACAATGTGCTCCCACGCCCATATCTGCAGGAGAGTAGCACCACAATCGAGTGACTTACCATTAAGGTAAGCCACGTAGAACATGTGGAAGTGCATATGAGATAACATGCATGAACCCCATGCATAAATAGTACGATCCTAGACCATACTCTGCAACACATAACCAAAGCCGACAGAAAATCTACGTTGCTGACAATCGGGGCATAAGATGCCACAAATAAGACTACCTAGTAAAGTCGACAACCTATCCAGGCCCAAGCCAAATTGGGACCATGGAATATCATATGCACTAGATAAACCAAGCTGATCCCAAGGGAATCTAGAAAGCTCCGTCAAAGCAACAATACCAGGTCGGGTGGCATACTCCACAAGTGCACCTTGGATCGGAAGCTAAAGGATGCAGTATACATCCTCCAACATAACAATACACTCTCTAGTGGGTAACCAGAAAGTGCATGTCTCTGAATGCCACCGCTCTACAAGAGCCGAGTTCAGACCCCTATTGGTCGTGATCTCTGGCATGTAACAGATACAATATAACCCTAATTCCCTAAGAACTAACCTCTCATCATCAGAGAGTTGGAACCTGTATACAAGACCCGTTGGCCTCGACTCCTGATAACGCAAAATCCTCTCGGTGAACTGCACACAACAAAAAATTAGAAATTTATCAGTAACAATCATACAGGGAAGTGTCAGAAACTAGCATATGTAGAAATGAGACAAAGAAATATAGCTAATAGTTCTAAAAAAGAAATTGCAGTAAATAACCCTAAAAATGCGATATACTATTATGCGATTGTGAAACAAGACATGTAAATGTGGCATATAAACATAGCTAGTGTGACACTCTTATCATTTGCAGCACTAAGCCTGTAATTGCGGCATTCAAACCGTAATTGCGGCAAAACCGCAGACGATTGCGGTAACCTATTTAAAAATTCAGAAAATGACAAATTTTCAAAGCACAAAAAAAATGCATTAATGACTCGCAAAGTGATGAAACTCACCGGATGTCCTGCACCAGCTGGTCTCTGATACATCCGGACTCGGTCGGATATGTGCGTGACTCCAGGTAGGCCCGCCATCGCACGAAAACATGAGAAAAAGAAAAGAAAACTATGAACAAACTCACCAAGATTTTGAGAGCTCCAAGAAGGCAATGTGACAAATGAATGGCTCTTTTGGCTACTTATAGGGATTTTTGAAACCCTAATTTCTCTCAGAGGTCAGATTTTTCTTCCTGGTCCCCAGAAACTTCAACAGTCAATATTAGAGGTAATATGAGGCATTTTTTAAATCAGTCAGCTACCCAGATTCAAATATTGCAGTTTCAACAAATTAAACGCTCATGTCGTGACTTTTCGCTCAAATTTGTTATCGCCGGGGCAAGCTGGGGCAAGATAAAAAATCAAAGAACCTTTGACACATTGCGACAAGTCACATAGCATCAATGAGGGGCAAATGTAGACACCCAAAAATGGACAGGCTTGCGACTTTACATTAAAAACACTAATTTTCATCTATTAATTAATGGTTTTTTAATCGTTAATTAATCATTTATTTTCTTCCAAATTTATTCCCCAAATCATCTAATCAAATTCCCAAAATTAATTAAATAACTAATTTTATTTAATTAATTAACCTTAATTGATTAATTACCATTAATTAATTAATTTAATTTAATTTCCTATTGTTTGAATTCAAATATTTAAACTTACTAATTAAATTCTTCCAATTAAATTAATTTCAAATTAAATTGATTTAATTTCATCAAATAAAGTAATTCTAAATAAAAAAGAACTCAATTATCTCACATGTTGAAAATATTAATTAAATAAATAAATTAAATATTGATTTATCTTCAAAGAGACAACTCCAATCAAATCACATGGGTTACTCCACCCATCTCTCCAGTTCACATGGGTAACTCCACCCACCTCTTCAGTTCTAAAAGGTAACTCACAATTAGCTCTTCAGTCAACCAAACTCTATCTCTTCTTTACCAATTGAAAAGGTGGAGTTTATTGATGGCTTCTCCAGTTCCTTTTTATCTCAACCGTTCATCTCCCTATCTCTGGGATTGATCTCAACTGTTTATATCATCCTCAATTCCTATATAATAAACCCTTCATAACCATTTGAAGGATCCAGGCTCTCGTGCGCCATTACTATGTCAGTTTGGTTCTAGCATTCAAGCCATCTTGTGATCACATCCATTTCAATTAGCAAATTCTCGACACTTCTCAAGTCATAAACGCTGCCACACCAATATTGAGCATCAAAAACAACGTTTCGAAAGGAGTAGAGAGAGACAATAGAAGCTTCAAGTACTTTGGGGTTTGCATTCATTTGTTTTCCTTTCTTTGCTTATACATTTTATTGGTTACGTTTCAGTTATTCATTTTAGTAGTTTTTGGGTATTCGATTTATATCATTGTAAACCGGCGCTACTAACCCTTGCCTTTGGAAAGCTTGGGAATCATGAATCACGAAAGGGGAGACGTATAATATATATATATATATATAGATATATTCACATATAATTGTTTTAGATAACAAACAGGTTCACTAATACTAGAAAATTATATCAATTTCTTGTACAAAGTGTTTCTTGAAAGATTTAAATAATAATGTTGCAGACCAATGCTTAGGATTGTTATAGAAGGAAATAGATCCTATATAATTCCTCGCTTATATGCTTAAGAACTGGGGGGTTTTAAGAGTAGAGTGTGATAAACTCTCAGGAAATTTTGACGATGCTTGCATTCATAAGTGCTAGATTATGCTCTCTTAAAGATTTAAAGATGGATTATGTATATGATATGAGATAGGTTCTTCAAGTTGATCCCCTTAAAATTTCTTGATATTTGCTGAAGCATTGCCTATTTCCCTCATTTTCTCAGTAGAATTCTTTAGATGGACTCATTCACTTAGTAGGATTTGATTTAATTATTATATGTGCATGAGATTTTATGACTCGCTACTAACAATGATCTTAGTTGAAAGTATGAAAGGAACTTGTAGGTATTTTTGTGGAATAAGAGGCTTGTGCAGAGTTAGAAGTATAAAGTTGAGTGGAGGGACACAAAGATACTTGTGGCTTTAGAAAATGTAATAAGAGACTTGAAAGCCTTCATGTAAATCAGGAAATGTATGTAACCTTGCAGAGGAAATGGAAGGAGATATTAAATATCTAATTTCTTTATACTTGAGGAGCCTGTTCCTCTTTGAAGCTTACCTGAATAGATAAATGAGATTTGTAATGTAATGTTTCAAGGACATGACTTAGTCCCAGGCTACATCAGAGGTTTTTCTTTCCTCTGTTCTTTTCCTCCAGTGCCCACGTTGAACGAAGGTGTAATTTTTTTTACAATAATATAGTGAAAGGCCTCAGCCAATTACTTATCAAAAATTTTTTTTTGCACCCATCTTATGGTGCAAGTTCTAGTTAGATATTAGTGTTAAGACCCTAAATTCAAAAGAATCAATTTTTTATCCCTTGTAAAGAAAATTTATGCTCTATAGAATTCACATCACTCTTTCAAAATGTTGTTTATTGTTAAAAAATAGTTATCAACGGAGATAGAAAAATAAATACAATTTGATTCCAATATTTTTCAACAATTATATTTTAAATCTATAGGCAAAATGTCACAAATCACTAGTTTGCATCATCTTCAAATTCTTAATAGTTTAATAGTTAAAGGTATTAGAAAGTTGAAACATCCATTTGAGTGTCAAATTTGGCCAAAAAATGTAACCCACTATTGTGGGATCACCCAAGGTTTAGGAATAGCACACACCCCCAAAAACAAGGCACCGAGGCTTTAAACAATTTGTAAAATCCTCCTTAGATTTGCCCTTTGATAGTAAATTTTGATCACTAGGTTTGCTATTTTGTCGAACTTTGTTTCCTCAAACAAATTACTTAAATTGTTCATTTTTAAAATGTCCTCATGGTTGGTATGGATGTCGCTATATGTTGGGCTGTACATAACAAAGTATCTTTTTGTCCACTCCCGTGCTGCAAAATATGCATATTCTCTTTTCCCATTCTTCTTTAGGTATTATCCATCTACCTAACTCATACCTCAAGTGATGAGACCTAGTTTCTCTTTTCCAATTCTTCTTTAGGTATTATCCATCTACCTAACTCATACCTCAAGTGATGGGAGCTAGTTTATCTTTTCCCATTCTTCTTTAGGTATTATCTATCTACCTGACTCATACTTCAAGCGAAGAGAGATAGTTTCTCTTTTCCCATTCTTCTTTAAAGTGAGATAATTTCTCTTTTCTCATTCTTCTTTAGGTATTATCCATTTACTTGACTCATACCTAAACAATGAGAACTAGTTTTCAATTATATGTAAGCATTTTTGCTTCCATTTAATATACTTCTTTTTAAGCTTTTTCCTCATAAACTCCTTATAAATTGAATTCTTTATTTTCACACCTATTTTATTTTAGCCTATAATCCATTTTATTTCCATTTAATTAAGCTGATAGGCTTTCTATTGTGGGCATCGCCCGCTGACGAAAAAGTGTCATGCAGCCGGTAAATTGTCTTATACTAGAAAAAAATCTGATCATACATTTTATCCAATAAAGTGGATGCATTGATGAATTAAAAAACATTGTAATGCACCCAAAATGGGATCATGAAAACAGTTAGGAGGAGATGTGAGATTTTTATAACTACCTAAGATAGCCGAGTGAAAATAAATAAACAAGATAGTCGAGTGAAAAGAAATAAACATAACTGAACGGTGCCATGGCGTTAATAAGCAAAAGAAGATGTGGAGAATGATGACATGTAACTGATTAAATGTTTGATAATGTTAAGTTGAAGATGATGCAAGACATTAAATCAGTTAATGGTTTGTATTGTCATTGATATCAACTTGATATCATCTGTACGATCATGTACATAATGCCAAAGACTTCAGAGAATCAATGGAACAATGATTATGCTTTCAGCAATGCATAAAAGTCAAGTATTCACTAAGTGACAGACAACACTGATGGAGTGCACACCATCGGTAAAGGCAGAGAAAAAGTCACAGTGATGCCCAACGAGCTGAAGATAGTGTTGCTTGACGAAGCAAAATCACAGGATGCCCGACGAGCTGAAAACAGAGTTGCCCGACGAGCAAGATCCAATGATGCCCGACGAATGAAAATCCCGAAGTTGACTGAAGTTACACCGACGAAACTGGCAGTTGTCACCGATGACGAACTGTAGAATTGACCGACGGAATAGAGAGTTTAGAAAATGACAAAATATCTAGCTGGCAGAGCTTAAGGATAGACTTAACTGGTTGTTTTATTTGTTTTATTCGACCACAGTTAAGTAATTGATTTAAAGAAGATTTATACAGTTGGCAAGAAGATTACTATGAGATAAATCATGAGTTAAAGTCGTAAATCAATTTGGCTGGATTGTTTTTCACGCCAAGAATCAAGAATCAAGAATCATGAATTAAGGAATATCATGTCTATATAAGAGACAAGCATAATTCATTTCTGCATGCAATCAGATACACGGAAGGGGAGTGAATGGAAAAAGAATGTTGAAGAGAAACTGGTGAAGGATAAACTTCATACAGTCCTGATCAATCAAGCTGAGGGAGAGCTAAAGAATTCTGCAGACACTGATGAATAGTGAAGCACAACATCACAGAGCAGAAAGTGTGGAGCACAAAGGAATTGAATTGATACATTGATTAGAGAGGTATTGTACTTAAATAGATCTGAAAATCTGCAATTCAAAGTTGCATTAGAAATAGGTCATAGTGTTTCAGTTTAACCATTGAAGCATCAAGTCTCTTAACAGAGCAGGACTTAACAGTCTTCTATAATTGAGGTATATCGTAACAGATTACCAAAAAGGTTGATTCATGAAAGTAGCATTGAATTTGCATAAAGCCTATTGACAACCTAAGAAGAAGGTTGATTCAAGGATGGTAGCAAGATTTGCCTAAAGCCTATTGACAGTCTAAGATGGAGGCTGATTCAAGGATGGTAGCAAAATAGATGCCAGATACTAAGTGACAACCTATGTATAAAAATCCTCTAACAAGGTCGCACTTAACAGTGTGTTTGTAACCTTTGACAGGGTTGGCTCCTAACATGGCTCACTTCAGAAGAGTGAAAATTTGGGGTACCGGTCGCAGTGGTTTTTCCCTTAACAAAGTTTCCACGTTAAAATCCATGTGTTATGTGTGTATGGTTTATTACTTTATTGTTTTACATTTCACATATGCATTTCTGGATTGATTGGTATACTCTGCATATTTACTGAGTATCGGTAAATAAGTTTTATTGCTTATCGGTAATCAAGGAGAATAAGAAAAGACAAGGTAAACCGACAGACAGTTAAATTGTTTCAAGTATTTCAAGGCAGGCATCTTGTAGGGACTTAATAATCTGAGGTGTATTGATTGGTGGATTAAAGTTTAAAGGATAAATTTTTGAGGCCACTGATTCACCCCCCCTCTTAGTTATTACTAACAGAGAAGAGGCTTTTACAAGAAGGGAAGAAAACCCGAGCATCCGCCTCAATGGATGAATGTTCTACTCAACATTTTGAAGAGGTAAGCTTTTCACTTGAAAAAACTGAACCCAAATTTCCATCAGTTTTCCTTGTTTCTGTCATGGATTTTGGAGTTCTTTCAGTTAACTTACAAAGTGATTTTCTTTTGAATTCTTTGTAGAAGCCAAGCCACAGAATCATGGTCTGGGGAAATATCACAGACTATCTGATGACCTTCTTTGCAATGCTGCACTTTCTCTTGCCATTTTCTCCAGCTAAGGAAAGCTTTTTTCAGTCACGGGTACCACAGTTTAACCCTTTTTTATTTACTTTATTAATTTCCAAATAAAATGTATTGAAAAAGCAATTATAAATCACGCTATGTTTGGATGATGCAATCTTTTAAGCACATATATTTCCTGCAACAGAATAGAACAAAAGACCAAATGTATGCTCTTCTCATCAAATTCATAGTTTATGTTATTGCAGTATATGCTACAATAAGATTTTAATATGTAAAACCTTTAGATTATGCATTCAAAGTAAAATGATTGAGGGTAGCCTGCAATATACCCATTGAGCCTCAGGTGCAACAGTCTCAACATCACTAATCTTTAAAAAAAAATTGCCATCACCCCTGGAGCAAAGAAAACAGACCAATCTTTATGGGAAAGCAACACAAGCTCCCCAGTAATATGTATGCCCAACTTGGGCATTCTAAGAAGTGTGTGTTTATGTTGGTTGAACAATTCAATAACTCATAATTCTGTAGACATCCACCAAAAAGTTTCAAGTAACATACGTATAGTGATTAACCAAATTTTGAGTTACATTTGTTGCTTGAAACTCCCAATTTTTAAAGGTATTCATTTCTGTTATTTTTCTTTTGGACATTGTCCGCAATTTTAATAGCCATTGTTAGTTTATTCCTGTCATGGGCTTGAAAAAAAGTAAGCGAATGGACCAGAAACAGTGCTTGCAGTTTGGAAAAGGGTGCATGCCCCTAAAGAACAATCCAACTTATTTACAATGGCCATTTTCCATGGTGGAATACTTTTGGGTCCAATATAATGTGAAATGGGTGCGCCTGTTCTGTTTCTTGCAGCACAGGCCGAATATCATATATTGTAGAGAATATATAGATTTCTCATGTGGGAAAGTGTTCGAGGCTGTAGAGAGTAGCTTCTAAGATTGTCCATATGGTTGCGATCACACATATGCCTCCATGGAAATCTTGCTATATGTATTTGACCTAAATTAGTTTGGTGACATATTGGTCCTTAGTGTAACTTTTTTCCGTATCAATGCTTTCAATCTGGGCCACAATTTTATATCATTTGTTCTTTTGTTTATAAGATTGGATCTTCACGAAACTATTTGTCTTCCTTTGAAATATGTTTTATTTTGTGTTTTCATGAAATTGATATGATTTGGGTTATTGCCTAACATGTTTAACCTATCTAATTTCGAGGTGTTTTTGTAATTGTGCATTAAAAAAGGCAAATTCTAAAACCGCTATTGGGAAAATGCCAAACATGAAAAAGTAATAAATGTTTGTGTGAGAGATTTCGCAGTGAGAGCGTGTGTAGTGAGATACACGTTGGTGGTGTGAAGAGGAAGGTTAGCCGCATTAGTCTCCCCACATTCGGAATTGGTAAGAAATGCCGTTCTCCTCCTCTCAACGATTTTTTGTGTGCTTTGTGCAGAATTCACATGTCATATGAATATTAATGCAATTTTCTGTACAAGTTGATCTCATCGAGCTGAGGAATTTGCGTTTCTGGTTTGATATATATGGTTGATTCTTTTCAATTACATGTGTGTTAAGCAGAGTGGCACATCTATACTTTATATTACTAATATTGAAAATCTCATTGCATGTTTGATATCAATTTGTCTGCTCTCTTTGCAGGTTAATTTCTAGAGACGTGTGAGTTTTTCCAAGCAACAGAGGGGTGTTCTTTGTTCTTTCCTTGTATGGTCTTTCAGGCCATATCCGTGACTTCTTGATTTTGCAAATATCTCAACCGTAATTGACATTCTAAATTAAAAAGAAATACCTTTTTTTCATTTTAATTTTGTATATATGTGCTAATTGTTGTGTGCATGTCGCTCCATTACTTTCGTTATTTGAAATTTGCAAACAGAATCCTCGCCATCGGTCAGCTCAATTGTTTTGAAGATGCATGATACAGTCATTTTTAGAGGTGGAATATATTATCACTGCCATCTGGAGATGAATTCAGCGTCGGCTATTTAGATGCCTCTCCATTTGGGGGCATGGGGATGGTGGCATAATTTCTTTTGAATGATCATTTTAGTTGATTATCCTTTACATCATATTTATGCATGGAGGAGGAGGAGGAGGAGGAGGAGGTGGTGGTGGTGGTGGTTGTGACAGAATTTATTTTGAATGATCATTTTAGTTGATTATCCTTTACATCATATTTATGGGAGGAGAAGGAGAAGAAGAAGAAAAAGAAGAAGAAGAAGAAGAAGATAATGGAAGAGGATGAGGACGAAGAGGAGGAGGAGGAAGAAGAAAACAAAGAAGAAGAAGAAAATAAGGAGGAGGAGAAGAAGAAGAAGAAGAAGACACCCATAATATATTAACTATCGGCGTGACCATTGCACCTCTCCTAGATGCAAGTGCTAGTATTTAAGTTTTTTCCTTGTGATCTCGTAAATAGTTTCTTTATTTTTACACCCATTATATTTTATTTGTGACCATAACCCATTTTGTTTTCACCATAACGTATTCCTCAATTTTACCTTCACAAACCTTTTTATTTCTTCGTGATTGAATCAAAAGCAATCGATTTGGCAAATGAGGAGTGAGGATCGTGGTTGATGAAGGTAAAGCACCGAACCTTTCATTCGTTTGTTGTTTGCGATTGAAGCAGCATGAGCAGAACAATGAGGAGCCTCAACTCCCTTCTTGGAGGAGGAGTGGATGAGGAGGAGGAAGAAGAAAGTGATGGGCGATGCGGCTTATCATATCAGGAGGTAAGCTAAGCACGCTCAATATAAATATCAAGATTTTACTGATGTTACTCAGATGGATTCAATTTAAATGTTTTGTTGGTGTGGCAGAGGATTTATGGATTCGCAGCATGCTTGGCAGGTGGCCTGCTATGTACACTCTTGGTAACATCTACTCTCTGTTTCTCCCAACAATTATGCCAACCCTGATGCCCAATTTATTTTTAATGGAAAACATGGCTTGCATAAATGCTCCGTGTTATATTTACTGATACTTCGATTATTCATCTCTTTATCTGTGTACTCATTTCAACCATATATAACATTTCAAATAATCAAATTGTTCAAGTGTGAAATTTGTATACAACATTTCAAATTATTAAAATTGTTTAAATATGGAATCTTATTGCTGTGATCGGATGATTCCTCATATAGAGGGAATTGTTATATTCTTTTTAAAATGTAAAGTTGTACATGAATGTGAACGTAGGAATCTACCTCGGCTTAAGCAAGAACGAATGTTGCTCCCAAATGCAGATTCGATCGAAGGGAAATAATATCCCTGTCCACGGTTGAATCAGAAACCGCAATAAAAAGGCCTAATGCATAGGGGTAGATTTCCATATAACTTTCTAGACCAAATATTTGCATACGTATTGTCACCATGATTTTGATAGTCAATTGTGTAGGTTAGAAATGCTATTCCAAAGACGATGGAATGACTAATCAAAACCATTTTCCGCGAGACACTCTTTATATCACTTTCTTCCCAGAACTAGAATTGGGAAGGTCTAGGTGCAGTTGAGTGGCTCAATCCTCTCCGTGGAGTAAACTTGTGAACCGTTTTTTATGGTAGCTTCCTCAGTTCCCAAGATCGCTACTCTTTGAGCCACTACAACTGTGGATGACTTGTTAGGGTTCTTGTGAAACTAAAATGCACCCTAAGGACCACTAGCAGCGTCCTTTATAGCTTGTGCCACGTCAGATTCAATGCCATTGGATACAATCTTGTTAATGGATGAAAGCCCTAAGTTTTTTGCTATGGAAAGCCTCAGTGGCGGAAGTTTTTCAGTTGTCATCGGGAGTGACAAGGAATAAGATTAATTTGATGTGGTGCCGGGTAAGAGGGACAATTTTATTATATTGATGAAAGGAAATAAAATACAATTTTTCGAATGATCTAGGTGTGGATAATTCTAAATGTACAGTAATCAGAAACTATGCTAGATTAAAGAGTGAGACAAGGGCAACACTAAACATGCTTTTTGAAATGACAGAGAGAGATTAAAGACTTAGCTATAAAAGACGGAATACTCTGTTGAGAACTGGTCCCAATCATACAAAATGATGCATAGTGAGAAGATTTGAGATCGATAAACTTTGATGAATGATTAGATATTCTGTTCTTTGTTTTGGGTCGATTTTGTGCTTACAAAATTAATCTTTGTGTTTGTAGAAATGAATCAAATGATCCTAATATGTGGATTCAAATTGTAATTGTAGAAAAGAGTTACACACTTTTAATCTCTGGGATCCAATTCCCTCGGTGTGTGGAATTTATGTCTGAAAAATAGGTGGCGTCGATGAACATTTTTAGGAGTTAGCAATTAGTGGGTTTGAACAAAGATTAAAGATACTAGCTATTATGCAATATGCGCTAGTCTTTTGCTAAATGTAGATGCTCATGTAAGTTGATTCTCTCTACACAATGGTGCAAATAGTTGAATAAGAGCTAATGGATATGATCGATTCTTAGATGCCTAAAAGTGAATCAGGGTTTCTTTTTCATACAATACCCCAGCACACAAAGGAACACTTTTGTGGTCAAGTTGACAAGTAACAGGTAATAAGAATTGGAGTTGGCTTGGGCGAAGATTTAAATTTGAATTTGAGGGTTCTAAGGTTATTTTTGTGCCACAAATCTGACCTAGGGTTAGTTTTGCACTAGCAGATTTTATCCAAGATGAGGAATGCAAAAAAATATAAATCAGGACCTCCTTGGGGATGTGTGAAACTGTGATCAAGTTAAGTTCAAGTCCATAAATGCATCACTTGTATGCTTGTCATTGCAGTAGGGACAACCTAGTCAAAGTGAATCCAAAACAAGGGGAACAGTGCACTTTTAAACCTTACATTTTGCCCCGACTTTGTTGTGAATGCAAACTGCTATAAATATGCATGTTAAATTAAAAGTGTATATAAAGAGACATTCATAAAGAAGATACATATATGGATACGATTTAGTACTTTCTCCTTGCAGTGAGTGCTCCATCTTGAAAGCCGCAAACATAGAAAATGTCAATGATTAGCATCTAACATTCATTTAAAACTGACACAAAAAACAATTACTCGAGAATGTCAACAATCAAAATCACATAATAGCAGGTTGTGAAGGTGCTAGAAGAAAATACAGGTCAATTAGTCATGATGGGGAACCATGAAATTCGTTAGGCATGGTGGTAGTCATGTGAAGGTCCATTGGGCATGGTAGTAGCTATATGAAGGTTTGTTAGGCACAGTAGTAGCCATCATAATGATGAGTTAATCACTGCAATGATAAATATCAAAGAGCGTTAATGAAAGTATATGCCCCCTCTAATTGATTGCATTGATGAATTGGAGGGGAGGAGAAAAAGATACGGTTGTGGAAATCACCATAAACATGTCATAAACGTCCTAGAAAGCATCATGTAGCGAACAAGTAATAAGATAACATGTGATCTTGTAAGCTTGTGTAAGGAAATTGTAAAAATAGGGTAAAACACAAGGAATGCAATGCCATTCCTCACAAGGAAATGGTTTTGTGACACTAACTAGGAAGCAAGTGGCATAGAAGAAAGCGAAAATCTATTCCTATTTAAAATTGAGATCAGTGCCATTGGGCCTGGGATATACTGTCAAGTCTAAAAGGGACAATTGAGAGGTATCCTCTACACGGAGCATTAGAATTCATGGTTAGACAAATGTAATGTTCCCTTTTTGAAATAGGATTTAATAGTAGATAATAATTAATAAATTAAAGTGTAAAAAAATAAAATAAAATATAATATACAATTTAATTAAGTTTAATGAAAGGTTCATGAGGCACGAAATGAAAAGTTGACTCCTCAAACATGGGATATAAAAGGGAGAAGAGAACTTCATTTGAAAAGGGGGAGAGAGGAGGAAGAGGAAAAGTGGAGTTGTGAATCAAGTAAGAATTAATGAAGAGAAAAAAGAAGTGAGAAGAAAATAAGGAAGTGACTCCTTCAAAGGGCAAAAGTAATGAAGGGTTGTGACTCTTTGAAAGGGTAGAAATGATGAAGGGTTGTGACTCTTCCAAGGGGTGGTAATTATGAAAGGTTGTGACCTTTGCAAGGGCAGCCATGATGAAGAGGTGTGAGTCTCCCCCACATTGGAAGACATAAAGGGGAGAAGGTTTCATTTGAGGACATCCAAGGGAGATCAATTTGGGAAATAATATATTATTCTCAAAGGCAACAATGATAAGTGGTGAGTGAGTTTTATGAAAGGTGGCGACCCTTTCACCAATGAAGTTTAAAAGAGATCATCACAGCAATTAAATATATTCAGCAGTTCATTGCATCAGCATATAATCATCAAGGATTATCTAAGCAACCAGCACGAAGAGCACACAAGAGGCCTAAGATTGATTCATAGAGATTGATCAGCATTTACATCCAAAAGATTATCTTAAGATCGGTAGATTGATATTATATCAGATCAGCAATCTTCAACATCTTTCCTTCTTACAAGTAATTTTGGTATAATTATAGATGGTGCTTAAATAAATGCTCATAGTAGAATATAGGATGTGCTCAACTGTCTGTAACCCATCTCGTAGGAAGGGTCTGAGGTGTAGGAGGGTCATCAAGCGGGTCATGTAAGGAGGCCAAGAGGGCGCTTACATAGGACCAAGAAACCCCTTCAATCTCCACCCAACTCTGCAAGGTGGCATGTGTCTTTGGGAGGATGAGACATTGATAGGGAAAGAAGGCACAAGCAAACCACTAAGCAAGCAAAGAGGAGGGCTGTGGCAGACATCCACTCTTGGGCTTAGTATAGAAATGACTTTGGGCTGACCTTCCTCCTCTAATCTTTATTATGCTTGCATAATGTTATTGATAGTATATGATTATGATGTGATATCATCTAACCGTAATCATTGAATAGATATATAGATATATATTTGTATATGTTGTTTATGTTATGATTGTAGGATTCAAATCCAAGATCACACCATTTAAAAGAATACTTACTTGGTAAGATGTAACCCTAACCCTAATTTGTTGCAATTGTGATTCTAAGGCAAATTAGGAAGGGGACATTACAACAAAACAACTCAAAATCTATCTAGAGTTCCTTTTGACTCATATTGCTTGGTGTGCTATTTTGTTTCCTTCTTGTTGAATATGCAGAAAGGAGATGGAATCAAAATTACCTGCGAACTATTTGCTTCTCTATCAAATGGCTCCAACTTCCAAGATGACATCTAACGTCTCGTTGCATTGATAATTTGCAAATCACTTTCAACAAGCGACTTCTTCAACCTAGTTGTAATTGAGGGGAGCAAAGTTTAAATACCTTCAATAGGTATTTGTCATCCATATGGGGATGAATTTCCAATGCTCACTTGTTGTGGGTCTCCCAATCATGTATTGAGAAGAGTGGAAAGTTGGCCTAACCTTATTAACATAGTTAGTGGATAGAGGAACTTGGCTTTAATCCTTTTTATCACAATTTGAAGACCTTTAAGCATTGCCACGATGAAATATCCCAAGCATACAAAATATCAAAATAGACAAGATATGCAATGATAGGCCAACAATGTGAGATTTCGCTTAATGTTTGATCAAATTACATAGCTCAAGAAATCTTGCATCTTGGCCTTCTAACAATTTTCCGTGTTGAAAATTGAGGAAGGATGCTATCAATACAACTGATGTGCTGATGGCAGGATGCCCAATGTGCAGATGTTTGTATGCCCAAGATGTTGATGTCCATATATTTGGTGTGCTGGTTTTGGTACATGTGTTCTACTGATGTCAGAATGTTTGTCACTACTGTATGATGTCATTGGCAGATGTATGTATTTTTTTTGATCACTCAGGGGTATCCCAGTGACCCAGCGGAGCGTTTCCCAACTAGCCTTACCTTGGTCTTACTTATTGCCAAGTTGGGGGAAGGAGGGGCTGAGATGGGGTGAGACTAGTCCCTTGGGGGTGTACGCCGTTGCCCGCAAACAACGTACACCGGGGAAATCTGTCCCTTGGAATCGAACTCAAGACCAATGGGGAGAAAACCCACAGCCCAAGGCAACTTTGCTGTATAAAGTTACTAGCAGATATATGTATTGCTGGTGCTGCTCCACAAAAGGTATGATATTGCTGTAACTTCAGTGGAGATATCGCTGATGTGTCACTGTGATGTTGTAGAGATGTATATTGCTGTTGATGTACCTCTGATATCACCCCCACCGCAGGATATATGTATCACAACAATGTTAAGGCTGATGTATTCAATGGATACACCACCTATGTCTATCTCTTTGATGTATCTTTGATATCGCTGATATGTGAGATGTTGTAGTTATGTTCTCTGCTACTGTCGATATATATATATATATATATATCTATATATATATATATATATCTATATATATATATATATATATATATATATATATATCGCTGATATTATTGTTTTTGCTGTGGCCAGTATAGATTGCTGTCGCTGCTTTGAATGTCACTTGATGTCACAGGAATATCGGCCGAAAGGATTCAAGGATTCACAGATGCAAGGAGTGATCAGATCGTTGATGATGCTGTTGATCCAATATACTCGATCATTGGTTATATTGTTATCACAGACGCTGAATTTGGTATTATTGCCTGATTGATCACCGAACTGAAAGAATGTCTTGTCAAGATTGCAATTCTGGATTGTACCAATTTGGTCTCCAAGGGAGACTTCACCAAATTGGCTAGGTAGACTAGGGAGGGTCTTACACCTCGAAAATTCAAGCCTATGAAAAGAAATGAAAGAGCAAATGAGTTGATCGATGATAACGATGCTCCAAGAATGCCAATTATATATGATATCAAAACATCTCTTAAATAAGCAAGTCGACCCAATTAGATTGGTGTCCAAATTTGAATTATGCAAATAGGCCCATGCCAAGGGTTGGGGCCACAAGCACGCCACAAATCGGCCCCCCTGACATTCACTTAATAGCTCACGAGGGACCATATGAGCTATAAGGCAAAATTGTAATTAGGTCCCGCTTAAAGAATAGAGGACATGATAGTCTTCCCTCCCCGGAATTGCTTGCCCACAAGTAATTTTAGATTAGGATGCTCCAAAATCTACTTGCTCACCCATGTAGCATCCTCAACTGGTAAGTCCTTCCACCTGACAAGATAATCTTTGATTATATAGGACCCGAGCCTCCTCTCTTTGAAATATATGACCTCAACTGGCTCCAATGCATGCTTGCCTTCATCATCAAGTGGTAGAAGCTTTTCTGAAACTGTAACTCGCTGCCCAAGAGCTTTCTTAAGGCAAGAGACATGAAGCACATTATGTATCTTGCTGTTCTCTAGAGGCTCTAACTCATACACCACCTCTCCAATCTACCTAATCACCTTATAAGGACCATAGAAGTGGGGCTTAAGCTTCTCCACATCACTCCTCTTCAAAGAAGATTGCGTGTTGGGCTGTAAACAAAGATAGACCAAATCCCCTAGCTTGAAACTTCACTCAATCCAGTGTCGATTTGCTTACATCTTTTGCTGATTTTGTGCTTGTTGTAGATTATCTTTGAGAGACTGAAGGATAGCTTGACTCTCTTGATGCCAATCCTTTGCCTTAGGCGCCCTACTATCTCCCAATGCCAAATCCACAAATGGAGTAGCCTCATAGCCATAAAGTGCCTTGTAGGGCGACATCCCAATTGACATGGGATAAGTGGTGTTGTAGCAATACTCTCCTAGATTTAGCCAACGAATCAATGCCTTTTGCTGCACTGCCACATAGTTCCGCAACTAGCCCTCTACCAACTTGTTCACGATCTCAGCCTGTCCATTTGTTTAGGGGTGATAATTGGTGCTCGGAGTCAACTCAATGCCTACCAACATGAAAAGCTCCATTCAGAAAGCGCCGAGGAATCTACTTTCTCTATCATTGATCATATTCCTTGGAAGCCCATGTAACCTGAAAATCTCTTGAAAAAACAACTCCGCAACTTGGACTTCTCTAAACTTCGTCCGAATGGCGAAGAAGTGAGCATACTTGGTCAAATGGTCAACCACCACGTAAATGCACTCCTTACCTTGTACCTTGGGAAGTCCTTTGATGAAAGCCATCAAAATGCTCTCCCACTTCTGATCTGGAATAGGTAAGGGTTGTAGTAATCCCTCTAGAAAGGTACGCTTGGACTTGTTCTGTTGGCATGTGGCCACTTTCTAATGAACCACAACACACCATCCTTGAGGCTCTTCCTTGAGAACCTCTCACCTTTTTGCCTATATGTCTTGGAGTATTTGTGGTGTTCCGCCAATGGTGACTCATGAACCGTCCTCAAGATATTCTTAAGCTTCGACTACAAAACCAAGAAGATTTGATCCTTGTAGTAGATGACATCATCCACCACCTTGTACCTATCATCATGAATTTGTCCATCCATCAATTGGCAAGCGAAGGCATTCTTGGAGTACTCAACCAACAAATGGGCCCTCCAATCAGCTGAGACTTGGGAAAAAGAGCATATGGTAGGTCTTTTGGATAAAGCATCAACAACCACTTTCTTCTTCCCTTCCACATATTCGATGTCAAAATCATAGGCTTGAATCTTGGTCACCCACTTTTGTTGCCTCTTATTCGAACCCTTCTGCTCCAAGAAGTATTGGAAGCTGTTGGGGTCAGTCCTAACCACAAACTTCCCCCAACTAGGTATTGCCTAAACTTGGCCAATGCATGCATGATCGTGAGCATCTCTGTAATGTCCCCATTTTCGTGAGTGTCAACTTTTAGAGGATTAGCCTATTTCCTGACCCTCATAGGCTAGTGGAGTTGTTCAAAGGGTCCAGTTGGTAGAGTCAAAGACGGTTTCCCACTCCAGTGGTCAGAGATGTTCAGGATTGCTCTTTGTTTGAGTCAGATCGACACACTTATTATTTATAGGAAGTGTCTATTTTGGGTAAGTTAGGGTTTCTATCTTTAGCAGGGCACTTGGACAATTTGCTAGCAGTATGGAGTTGTGGTGACATTGACAGAGCTTCCAGTTTGGGACTTACTATTTATAGTAAGTCAAATTATGGTTAGAGCTATTTTTGACAGGGGCACCTAGACTCATGGTATGCATAGTGATTAACTCATTTGTCAGTTGGCTCAGTTTCAGGGACTTACTATTTATAGTAAGTCAGTGGATGTTAGAGAGGGACACTTACTATTTTTAGTAAGGCCATTGGATGCACAATGGATACAATGGTTAGCTCCCAGATTTAGACGGAAACAAGAAATAATGATTATTTTTGGAGTTATGTTATTTTAATTATTAATAAAGTATACTTTATTAATAATTAAAGATAAAGTGCAATTATAAAGTTATATTTTCACTTTATGTGAATGGGGCCACTAAATGAATTAAAAGTCATTTAATAAAGTGCATCACAATGATATAATATAACTTTATGGTTTAAGTGGACTTTATTTAAAAGGGAGTTTTAAATGTTTTAAAAGTATACTTTATAATAAGTGATAATGTGTTATTTAAAAAGGGAGATATAAGTGTTTAATAAAGTATACTTTATATTATTTCATTGTGCACCAAATGGAGAGAAATATAATTAAATATTATATTTCAAATACATCAAAAGCAAGTGCAACAAA
>MU227423.1:1842685-1853883 GCA_018584345.1 Thuja plicata
ATTCATTCTATGCATTTGATATTATTGAATTGTGTGAAGAGAATTTGGAGACAAGGGTTTCAGAAGTTTCAGCTTGGAGAATTGGGAATTCTTCATAGTTTTCAACACTTTGAATTGGTGTAATATCCAGTGAATTGTTCAAATGACGATGACTTTACTCAGAGGCCATGATTGGATTTATTGGTGAAGAAATATCAAGGGTTTGTGTATATATTTGAAGTCTCATCTATTGCAGACATGTAGCTTCATTGTTGCAGCCAATGTTGATCAGATTTCAAGCTTTTTACCTTGCTGCTATTAATTCTAGATTTCACTATAAAAGAGTTGGTGCAAATTCCGGGTATGAAGATATAAATAATAAAATTCAATTGCAGCACACATATAATTGAACTTTATTTCAGTCTGTTATTTCTTGCAAAGTTTATATTCTTGCCTGGCAACACTTTTGAAAGTTTTAAAAAAATTACATAAGTTAATTCTTGCCTGGCAATCCATTTAAAAGATTCAAGAAATTGCATATTTATTCCAAAACAATTAGTCAAATATATCATTGCATAGCAATTTAGAGGTCTGACAGAGTTAGAACCAGCAAGGGTTCTTACAATCTCCTTGTTGTAGTTTAAAAACAATCTTTCGGTATCCTTGAGTTTCCGGCTCTCGAATGTGATGAGGTGACGATTCCACATCAACACTGCTCCAATGCCCTCCCCTGTTACGTTGCACTTAAGGACGAATGGCTAAGAGAAGTCAGGAAATGCCAAAACTGGGCATATACTCATAGTCTCCTTCAACTTGTCGAATGCATGTTGTGCCTCCTTTGTCCAATTGAAACTACCCCTCTTTGTGAGGTCGGTCAATGGGGCTCCAAGCTGCAAGAATCCTCGCACAAATCTTCTGTAGTAGCTGCATAGACCAAAGAAATCACACAACTCCGTGAGTGTCCTCGGGGGTGGCAATCAAGAATCGCTTGTTTCTTCTCCTAATGTACCTGTGCTCCATGTGCACTAATGATGTGGCCCAAGTATAGAATCTCTGTCCTGTTGAACTCACACTTGGACTTCTTAGCATACAATAACTGTGCCTCCATCCCCAAAACCTCTTCCAAGTTCCTCAGATGTTCCTCCCATGTCTTGCTATATATGAGTATGTCATCAAAGAACACCAATAGAAACTTTTGCAACTGTTTGTTGAAGATGTGGTTTATGCAAGACTAGAAAATGGTAGGCGCATTGGTCAATCCAAAGGGCATGACCAAGAATTTGTAATGATCATAGTGGCTTCAGAAGACTGTCTTGTGAACATCTTGCTCCCTTACTCAAATTTGGTGATATCTGAATCTGAAATCAATCTCTGAGAAGTAGACTGCTCCATGAAGCTTGTCCAACAACTCATCAATCCATGGGATGGGGTACCGATTCTTGATTTTCTTCTTGTTCAAGGCTCGTTAGTCAATGCACATCCTTAGATTCCCATCCTTCTTCACCATGACCATTGGAGATGCAAAAGGGCTTGAGCAAGGCCTGATGTGTAAAGAAGTTGCTGAATCGCCTTGTCTATCTCATCTTTGAACTTCTTGGGATGTCGGTAAGGAGTCATTATGACTGGTTTGGCTCCCTCTTCTAGCTCTATTGTGTGCTCAAAGCCTCTGTTCAGTGGTACTCGTGTGGAATGCCACTGAAAACCAAATTGTGCCTGCCCAAAATTATCTGTAGCTCATCATCGTGGTAATGTGTATGCTTTCTATCCAAGGGTTTGGATGAAACCAAGCATTGTGCTGCCCATACCACATTATTGTGCTTGAAAATCACCTCCATGTGTGTGGTCGAAATTACTCTAGGCCCTTCATTAGGCACTCCTCACAAAACCACTTTCTTCCCATCAACCTTGAATGAGAACTCCAAACACATGAAACTCTAGTTGTATTTGTTGAGTCTCCATCCACTGAATGCCCAAAATGACATCCGCATCACAAGTCCACCATGAAGAAGTCATCCGTGACTGTGTAGTTTCCCATGGCGATGCTCATCTATGGCACCAAATGTGTGTAGGGTAGGAGCTGACCTCCTGCCACCTTGACATCAAATCCCTCGTGCTTAACTATGTGGAATCCTCTCTTGGCTACTATGGGGGTGTTGATGAAATTGAGTGTGGCCTCATTGTCAAGCATGATGATGACCCGCTGACCTTGTAGAGTGCCATGAACCCAAAACATGCTGCTTCTCTACATGTGGTGGCTCCTCATCACACTCCTCAGATTCCTTGGCTTCCTCCTCACTATCAGATACAACCTCAATGTAATGGATCTTCCCCTTGCCAAGGCATCTATGAACTAGTGCCATGGCTCCTTGTAGCTGAAAACAAAGCTTCCTTTTCCTTGGGTCTTGTCTAGTTGCATCATCCATTGGAGTATTCTTGGGCCAATCCTTTTGAAATGGTTTCTTGCCTTTGTCCTTTTGTGTGACAAGTGCCTTAGGGTAAGTTTGATTGTTGGAGGTCGATGTAGGCATATCACAAGCCTTCTTAATTGCCTCCGTGAGTGTGCTAGGGCTAAGGGCCTTGACCCAACCCCTCAAAGGATCCATCAATCCATCCATGAAAAGAGATATCAATCTCCTCTTTGAAATGTTAATCACCAAAACAAAGAGCCTCTAGAACTCGACAATATAGCTATCCACAAATCCTCCTTGCCTCAGTTGTGCCAACTCCTTGAAGTTGAGCTCAGGATCCGTATTGAATCTATTGATAAGTCTCTCTGTGAAGTCGTCATAGGATGTGATTTGATCATGCCCCAATGTAACCATTCCATGGTGCCACCATTTGTGAGCAATCCCGTCAAGTTGTAGTGTTGCATACTTGATCGCTTCATCTTCGGGCATTGGATTGAGCTGAAAATATGTCTTCGCTTGTTGCACCCAAGCTTGTGTCGTTGATCTTCCAAATCCATCGAAGAAGGGGTGGCTAAGCTTGCAAAATTTACACCTCAGATTGTTGTTATAGTCTCTGTTACCCTTGGTGGGTAAATGCCTCATCCTCAGGTCCATGTTGTCCTTGAGAGACATGCAATGCCTCATCCTCCGGTCCATGTAGTCCTTGAGGGACATGTCCTGTTGTAGTCCTCCATCAAGCCATTCCTGCTTGAACTGTTCTTGCAACTTGACCAATGAGGGAGTATGATTCTCTTGCTGCTCGGTCCTTGGAAGGAATGTAGGCATCATTGTCCTTGAATTGGATCAATGTGTATGGGACCACCCATTGGCTGAATTGTCGCCATGGCTATTGTTCTCTCCATTGGCTCCATTAACCCTTATCTCTGCTAAGTGGTTGAGAGTCTCATCTATCTTCCACTGTTCTCTTGCCAATTCACCTAAGATGGCCGTCATATCCGCTTGCGCATATCCTATTCTGTCTAGGGAATAGTGCCTTCTCCTCTGGTATACTATATAGTCATGTCTTCTCCCACTCATTAACCTCAGCCCAACAGGTTGGCAAGGTCCAGGCTTCGATACCACTGAATATCCCAAGCACACAAAAGAACAAAATAGAGAAGATATGCAATGATAGACCTGCAATCTGAGATTTCTATTAATGTTAAATCAAATTACATAGCCCAAGAAATCTTGCACCTTGGCCTTCTAATGATTATTGCGCATTGGAAATCACGGAAGCGGGAAGAATGATATTAGTATGACCGATGTGCTAATGGTAGGATGCCCAATGTGTAGATGTCTATATGCTCGAGATGCCATTTCTGTATATTTGGTATGCTGGTGTCGGTATGTCTGTCCTACTTATGCCAAAATGTTTGTCAATACTATATGATGTCATTGGTAGATGTATGTATTGCTGGCGTTGCTCCACAAAGGTATGATATTACTGTAACTTCAATGGAGATATTGCTTATGTGTCACTGTGATGTTGCATACATGTATATTGCTATTCATGTACCTCCAATATCACTTTCGTCGCAGGATATATGTATTGCTTGCAAAGCTAAGGCTGATGTATTCAATGGATATATTGCCAATGTCTATCTCTGCTAATGTATCTCTGATATCACTGATACGTGAGACGCTATAGTTATGTTCTCTATTATTGTCGATATATATATATATATATATATATATATATATATATATATATTGCTCATATTATTATCTTTGCTGTGGCCTATATAGATTTTTGTCACTGCTCTGAATGTCACTTGTAGGAATATCAGCCTGAATGATTCAAGGATTCACAGATGTAAGGAATGATAGGATCGTTGATGATGTTGTTGATCCAGTATACCCCATTGTTGGTTATATGTAATGTCCCTTCCTTAGGCAGTGCAAACCATAGCAGAGGTTGGCCTATAATCAGGGGTTCCTGTAGGTCAGCAGAGAGGATAAGGGACCCATCCAGAGGTTAGTGGAGTTACGTAAGGGCTTTATAAGTTGTTTTGGACAGTTTGGGACAATCTCCCTTATTTCAGGAGGGATTCCTACTTTTTAGGGGTTGACTGGGAGTTGACCGGAATGAATTAGGGGACCTCTGGGATCATTCTAGAGACTTTGGTTGTAGTTCCTATTTTTTAGGGAGGATCCCTAGTTTTTAGGGGAGACTGTCAGTTCTACTGCAACATTCAAACATCATCCATGGACTGGTGGCATTAATTGAATTTCAGTTTGGAGTCCAGATGATGAGTTTATGAATAAATTGGGAATAATTAAATTATTGCCTAAAGTTTGATTTAAATAAAACAATAATAATAAAGTGATTTTATCAAGTCACTTTATATTATAATAAATATAATAAAGTGGCCCCCATGGCACACTTCCCTAGGCAATGAGAGCTATAAGTTATTATCTAAAAAGGGGCCATATCTTCAATGAATAATAGGGCCTAAGAGGTTCGAACCTCTAGGAGAAGAAATAAAGTAAATAAAGTAATTAAAATAAATAAGACGAAACCTTAAAAGGTACGACTGGGGTTGGAGGAAATAAAATAACATTTGGGCAGCCAATTCATTCATTCAGAAATCGTTTTTCTACTTTTGCAGCTTTGAGAAGAGTTTTCTACAACGATTTGGTCTTCTAGGAACGGAAACTCTTGGAAGAAATTGAGAGTTGGACGAACCCTGTTCTCCCGGTGATAGGATTCGGTATAGATTGATTGGGCTTTAGATTGGCATCGATTTTGAGAAGAATTTCACAGATACTTCAGATCAGAGAGTGGGCAGCATTTTTCATACATCATCAGGTATCCATAGCTGGCCGTACCACTCTAGGCAAACCCCACGTCCCTTCTAGGGTGGCATTAGGGTTTGTATAAGTAATTCAACGCAAATCAGAATTACTCTTTGGATCAGATTCTCAGTTTGGGGCACACATATTAGTTTAGACTTGATAAAGGCAGTTATCAATTTTTAGAATTGCAGATTAAAATTTGGACAGCAGTTTATACACATCCCCAGCTTCGACATGCCAACCGTACAGCTACAGGCAAGCTCATAATCTCTCCCGGCTTGGCGTCAGGGTTTGGAGGTGAAATTCAAAGAAGATCAGACTTAATTTGTGGATCAAAGTTCCTAGAATGGGACGACAGATGTAAATCAGAGTTGAAAGGATAAATTGCAGACATTGAATTTGCTGTTCATTCATGCACAAAGCCGTACAGTCCTAGTACGGGTATGTAGATAGGCATTTGAGTTAAAAAAAAAGTCAGAATTTAGTTCCTTGTTGGTGTGAATTATTTATTGTTAGTTTTCACTCAATATTTTGTCAAATTTCAATCATTGCATTCATATTATTCAAAAATTACAAAAAAATCAGAAAACTTGAAAAAATAAAAAATAAAAAAATAAAATATTGCCAAAACACAAAAAATTAAAAAGAATCAGAGGAAAAACAAAACAAAAGTTAGAATTCAGCGTATTGGCAGTTGGGGATCTTTCAGTGGTATCAAAGCATGATCTTGCTGGCATGTAGGGTAAAGAGCGGTTGTTTCCATTTCAGTTTGGTTTGAATTTTGGTTGTGGACAATAGAATTGGTCATCATGGAATGGTTTTCCAGAAATAAATAGGGATGGAAAAAAGTTTTACAAACACAACATAAGATCAACAGTCAATTGCAGTGATTGAATGATACAATTTCAAAGAAATTTAGGTATTTGGGTGAATCATTTCCATCTATTAGAACACGTAAGAGTCCTCATGTCTCACCAACAAATAAAGCAATTATGACCAGCTATGACAAGTATCACTCTCTTCTTCAAAAGATGCAAGATATGCTTTCTTCCACACAATTCTTGGGTATACCAGATGAGGATGAAGATGACTTGATGTTTTCAAGTCCATACTAGCAGCGAATAAGGAAAGAAACCATTGGGAAAAGTGAAGAGTTTAATGTGCAAGATCAAGGAAACAGAGAAGAATCACTTGTTTGTATTTTGCAACCTACAAGAGGTCACAATGAATGCGAAAATCAGTCATTAGGTGGGAGTTTGAAAGAAGAAACAATTTTGGGTCAACTAGAGATTCATAGCACACGATCAAATCATCATGTTGATCACAAAGTGGAAGCGGTTACAACCATGAATCAGCCTATTGGAGATGTTGAAAACAAGATACCAGGGTATGACACCTATAGAGATTTTTGCAACAGCAGTTCTAATCATGTGGTAGCATCCATTTCACATGAAGGTAATAATGTTGTTGAGTCTTCCTATGATGGTACTCAAGTAGTGAGTGCTACACACGAGGTATATGTTGTGGTCAAACCACAAAGGTCCTGATTTTGTTCACCCCACTATGGAAGATGTTAAAAGGACTCAAGGGTTGTGTGATGGGTAGTCACTAAGAGCTAAGATGTCCAAGTTGCTTGCTGCCCAAGCAAGACAACACTTGCAAGAGGTCAAGGAAAAATTTAATCAGCTTGATAATGTAAAAAGACAAAGAGAGTCATACATTAGATCCTTATTTCTTCCAAGGGAAGAATGTGCAGATGATGAACATACACGTGAAGAGCTTCTTGAGGTAAGCCCACAAGAAGAGAATGTTGAGTTGTGTGAAGAAGAAAGGAGGTGTGATTCAGGAAATTCAATTTGGCCTAGTTTGCATTATGAAGCTTATGATTTGCCTCTTTTAGAGAGCCCCTTGAAGGCTCAAAACAATGATTATAATAGTAACACTTGATCGACCAACCACAAGTGATATATCCATTTGTGGGGAATGGAACATATTACATTTCAATGAAATAACAATTGTTAAGGTCACATGAGACATTTTATCTTGAATAGCTGATTATGGAGTCTAAAGGGTTGTCTTCTAAGAAGATCTTGCATTTTGATAATGTTTGGCTTGTTTTGCATACTACACCTTGGGGACAATTGATAAGGGGAAACATATCACTCATGGAGGTAAAGTTATGGACTGGATTAGTGGCAACTATGGCCACTAGAATTCCATGTTACTTGCAGAAGGATGCACTTCATAGGTCAGCATTCATGAAACGACAATCTACCCTCAAGAATAATACAAGGAAGGGCAATGAAGACACCTTGGAAAAACTTGAACATAATTCTGCTTTCCTGAATGGGGACAGCAACCTCTTGACTTTACATGGGCACAAATCCAATAAGAATAGTGGAGACAAGTGTAGTATGGCTAACATTCATGAAAGGATAAATAAGCACGAGGATATGGTCGCAACTTCGTTTGCCCACAATCTGATTTTATGACAGCAGTTGGAGAAGAATAGGAATTAATATGTATGTTGATGCCTCACCCTTATAATATTGATTCTCTAATTGAGTATGAGGATGTCATGGTTTTAAGACTTGATATGCTACTAGATTGGGTTACCAAGTGTATGCAAGTGTGCTCTTGCATTAAAGTTTTCCAAGGTAATGAGAGAGGCTACAATCAGTCCTAGACCTCTAATTAGGGACAACAGTGTTATTCTCTCTCATTTACATGAATTTGCAGCTCCTATTCATGGAGTAATTGGTGAAATTGAATCTTCAAGGTTTGGCACTCATGATGCATTGGTTAAGCATGGTTATTTTGACGTTGCTTCTTCCAAGAGGACTGAGCTTGTTAATTCTAGAACAACAGTAATAAATCGGTCCAAGAAAATTGGTGACCTACACCATTCCATACATAATTTGAAGAAAGACTCCTCTAATTCTGAGTTTATAGTTGATGTCGACAATGTTATGATTGAGCATAGTGATTTTATGGGTGTTACTCATAGTGGATTAACCTTTCATGAGTTATTTTTGGGTGTTAAGGAAGACATCTACATTGCAAATTCAATGTTGGCACCTAGTCATTATGACTGTACAGCTACTTATTGGTTGGCCTTAGAGCCAAATGACATGGGTTAGTTGGTGACAAGTACCTGTCTTACATAGCTGTTCACTACATTTTCAGAATTGTTTGGATCTACATCAGCTTGTGGCATGCATTGGAGTGTATGGAGGCATGTCTATTGGATAGACATGGAGTATGAGTTGGGTTTCTTTGGTTTTCATTGGTATGGCGACACCTATGATATCATTCAGATTACAGATCTGAGATATGACAGTGAAGCATGGTGGCCATTTGTGTTGGTTTCTTGGCATGTGGGAGTTCATTCTCACATTGATTTGATGTTCTACATATGCGGATGGTTACATTATGGTGATTGGTTGAGATACTCATACAACAGGGTCGATATTTCGATGTGGGATCCGGGTATTGATTTGCTTGGTACATTATTTTTCATGGATCCCCATATGTTGCTTCATGGTTTGTGGTGTTTGGGCATTTTTATCAGAGTGGAGCAGCTGGTTGTATGGATAGAGCCAGAGGCCAGGCTTAGGTTCTACAACATGATTGGTAGTTTATTGGGTGCTAGTCCGTACTATACCAACATCACAGAGTTGGACTTTGTACCCTTGGCAGTATTCAGTCAAGGTTATATGGAGCATTTCAGGATTGGTAACTTCAGAGATGAGTTTGCTGACATCTTTTATACCAGCTTTTTGTCAGGGTTTGGTCTTCCTCACGTTGGGGTCATCATGAGGAGAGATATCAAGGTTTATATGCTATGGTTGAGCATGTTATTCTTTTCGTTACTCAGGATTGTATTAGGTGCTGAGATTGTTGTTATAGACCTCACTGAGAGGGAGTTTATAGTTATACTCAGAGGGGTGCAATGTCAGCATGGTGGGTTCTTTCTAAGATTGGTTTGGAATCCTGACATTGACATGTGTAGTACATTCCTTAGTGGATCCATGATGAGTTGCTTCACTATGGGTATATTGATGTTTATATCAGAGTAGTGCAAAGAATTGGTGGAGCAATGTGTCTTGGATGGGTATGAGATCTGGGAGTTGGTGTTCTGTGTGCAGGTGTAGATTGCTTGAGGACAAGCAATCTCCAGGAAGGGAGGAATGTAATGTCCCTTCCTTAGGCAGTGCAGACCATAGTAGAGGTTGGTATATAATCAGGGGTTCCCGTAGGTCAGCAGAGAGGATAGGGGACCTATCCAGAGGTTTGCAGAGCTACGCGGGGGCTTTATAAGACGTTTTGGATAGTCTTCTAAATTCTGGGAGGGATTCCTACTTTTTAGGGATTGATTGGGAGTTGACCGGAACGCATCAGTGGACCTCCAAGATCATTCTGGAGACTTTGGTTGCAGTTCCTATTTTTTAAGGAGAATCCCTAATTTTTAGGGGAGATTGTCAGTTTGCCTGCAACATTCAAACATCATCCTTGGACTGGTGGCATTACTCGGATTTTAGCTTGGAGTCCAGATGACGAGTTTAGGAATAAATTTGGAATAATTAAATTATTGCCTAAAGTTTGATTTAAATAAAATAATAATAAAGTGATTTAATCAAGTCACTTTATATTATAATAAAATATAATAAAGTGGCCTCCATGACACACTTCCCTAGGGAATGAGAACTATAAGTTATTATTTAAAAAATGACGATATCTTTAATGAATAGTAAGGCCTAAGAGGTTTGAACCTCTAGGAGAAGAAATAAAGTAAATAAAGTTATTAATATAAATAAGAAGAAACCCTAAAAGGTACGACTAGGGTTGGAGGAAATAAAATAACATTTGGGCAGCCATTTAATTCATTCATAAATCATTTTTCTACTTGTGCATTTTGGAGGTGGAGCTCTGTGAAGAGTTTTATACAGCATTTTGGTCTTCTAGGAACGAAAACTCTTGGAAGAAATTGAGAGTTGGATGAAAACCCAGCTCTCCTGGTGATAGGATTCAATATAGATCAGATTGGGCTTTAGATTGCCATCGATTTTGGACAAGAATTTCACAGATCAGACATTGTAAGGTCAAAATTATTGTTTCAGACTTCAGATCAGAGAGTGGGCAGTGTTTTTCATACATCATCAGGTATCCATAGGTGGCTGTACCACTCCAGGCAAACCCCATGTCCCTTCTAGGGTGGCATTAGAGTTTGGATAAGTAATTCAAGGCAAATCAGAATTAGTCTTTGGACCAGATTCTCAGTTTTGGCCTCACAGATCAGTTTAGACTTGATAAAAGCAGTTATCAATTATTAGAATTGCAGATTAAAATCTGGACAACAGTTTATACACATCCCTGGCTTCTACATTCCAGCCGTACAGCTACAAGCAAGCTCATAATCTCTCCCAGCTTGGCATTAGGGTTTGGAGGTGAAATTCAAAGAAGATCAAACTTAATTTATGGATCGGAATTCGTAGTATGGGATGGCAGATGTAAATCAGAGTTGAAAGGATAAATTGCAGATATTGTATTTGCTGTTCATTCATGCACCAGGCCGTACAGTCCTAGTACGGGTATGTAGATAGGCATTTGAATTAAATATAAGTCAGAATTTAGTTCCTTGTTGGTGTGAATTATTTGTTGTTAGTTTTCATTCAATATTTTGTCAAATTTCAATCATTGCATTCATATTATTCAAAAATTACAAGAAAATCAGAGAACTTGAAAAAACCAAAAAAAAATTACAAATATTTCCAAAACACAAAAATTAAAAAGAACCAGAGGAAAAACAAAACAAAAGTCATAATTCAGTGTATAGGCGGTTGGGGATATTTGTTAAGTTTTAGGATAGCTGCAAATGTAATAGCACTCTATTTTGTATGTGTTTTCCAAATGCAACAATCTCTCTTTCATTTATATTAGGAATGAGGCTAGGAGAGACATGTCCCTTCATGG
>MU227423.1:1856455-1873851 GCA_018584345.1 Thuja plicata
TTGTATGTGTTTTCCAAATGCAACAATCTCTCTTTCATTTATATTAGGAATAAGGCTAGGAGAGACATGTCCCTTCATGGGACATGTCTATTCATTATTATTTATAAGAAAGGACATGCCTCTTCCTTTTAATCATAATTTAATCAATCGTATAATGTTTCATTAATCAATTATTAATTAAGAATAATATAATAATTTAATATTGAATATTAAATTTTCATATGATTAATAATAATATAACATATATAATAAATTATTATTAATCAACATGTATTATATATATATATTCTAATGATCATACGACTGAAGCTACGAACATTAACAATATTTCATTATAATGTTATCGTATACGCTGAATTTGATATTATTGCTTGATTGATCCCCGAATTGAAAGAATATGTCTTGTTAAGATCACAGTTCTTGATTGCACCAATTTGGTCTCCAAGGGAGACTTCACCAAATTGGTTGGGTAGTTAGGGAGGGTCTTGTACCTCTAAAAATGCGAGCCTATGGAGCCAATTCCAATTTGGAGTTGCTAGATATGAAAGAGCAAATGAGTTGATTGATGATAATGATGCTCCAAGAATGCCGATTATGTATGATGTCAAAACATCTCTCGACCCAATTAGATTGGCGCGCAAATTTGAATTATGCAAACATGTCCATACCAAGGGGTGGTGCCACAAGCACACCACAAATAGGGCCGCTACCATTCACTTAATAGCTCATGGGGGACTGAATGAGATATAAGGCAAAATTATAATTAGGTCCCGCTTAAAGAAGAGGGGACATGACTTATGACTTAAAGTACGATTATTTGTTTTATTGCCCACATCCAATACAACAATTTGGATTGAGTGATAGTATGAATCTCTATAAAGGTCTCCATCTCCCTCAGGATTGTTGCCTTGATTTCAGTATGTCCAAAATTTAAGCTTCTGCATCATGATAACACCCTTCCAAATTTTTGAAGTTTTTCCTGGTCATTTGTCCTTAAATCTTTGTGCCAATCCCAGACTTAACCTTTCTTCAGCTAAGATTATTAGCAATTTTTTAAAGAAATTGTTATTTTAATTCGAAGGGAAAAATATCAAATTAATTCATGAAATTATTTTGATATTTGTGATTAATTGTCTCAAAACGTCTCTCTTCTCGAGTTTGCAACTTGAATTTCTAAAAAAGCTTTTCTCTGTCAAAAGTTATCGAAGGTCTAAGTTGTCAGTTCGGGTTCGAAGGACTAGTTGGCTGGTACGACAAAATTTTGAAAAGGGGTTTGGGTTCGTTTGGGTTCGTTAGTGCAAAAACATGTAAAATTTATACATATATATTCCTCCAATAGATTTAATTTTAAATTATATTATTAAATAATATAATCAAATGTATTCGTGTTAAAATTAAATTATTTATATATATATAGTCCTCCAGAGTCAAATAGATTTGAAATTAAATTATATTATTAGTAACTTAATCAAATGTATTCTTATTAAAATTAAATATAATAATATTTAATTAAAAAATATATATATTAGTATTTACACATTAAATTAAAATTATTAAAAATAAAACTATATTAAAGTTTTAAATTATTAAAAAATAAAAATAAAATAATATTAATGATAAATAATGTAGTCAAATGTATATGATGGAATTTAATAGCTAAATTCAGACATCTCGATAAATTCGTGTCAGTGCTGCCTTTCTCGAACACAGCCGCTAGACCACCAGGCTCGTTCGACTGCAGGAGAGGCCATCCATGCAGCTGCAAAACTGAATGTTGTTGGAGTTGCAGCTTCCGTAAGTGTCACAGAAACCATATACAACACATGTTATTTACTAATAATTCTCACGCGGAGTTTTACCGGCAGTCAGTGAAACAAATGAAGAAATTTTATTCACCTGCACAACCCTGCGAATGACGAATCAAACCAACGGCCGCACCTGGACTAGTTCTAACCAAACCCACGTCTGGGCATAAATCTGGCGAATTGGGTAATTTAGTCAAAGATTACCTTCACTATTTTTGTGCGAAAAATCTTAGGTCATTAACCTGCCAAAAGAGAAAAGTTAATTAACGTTTCTAAAATGCGCAAAATGGGTAAGTTAATTAACTCCTCTCAAAAATGAAAAATGTTAATTAACCTATCCAAATTTGGAGAATTTAATGAAGTTTCAAACAAAAGGTTAGTTAACCTCTTTTTGGGTTAAACCTCTCATCCTTTTTATACTTGGGATTATGAACAAAAAATTTAAAGGTGGTCACTGTATGAAATGTAATGATTGCATGACACATACCAAAACCTTTTTGTTGAAAAGAGATTTGAAAAGGCGTTAGGAGTTTAAAAAAATTCCATTGGCAGGTACATGGTGTAATGTCCCCTTTTTGGGCACATTATTTCGTGCATTATAGTTAGCCTTTCATCATGGTCCGGTGGGCTAACCGAGGCTTGGCTGGTAATCAGGAGGATATTTGGCCTAGGTGTTTTCAGTTTCAGGCCAATCGGATCAGTTTCCTTAGGGTTTCCAGGGTGCTTACTATTTATAGTAAGTAAGAAGAACTCAGTGTACCTGGCATTTCAGTAGTGGACTCAGAGCGTCTCGCCGAGAGCTTTCCGACAAGCTATCACACGTCTCCATTCGAGTTCGTTTGGTCCTCCGTTTTAATGCCAAAAGATTCCTCACTTTATTTTATTATGTCACTTTATAGCCAACGGTTATATTTATTTAAAAAGTGACTTTAAGTGAGAATATGAAAAGACAGAGAGGGGAAATTGAAGAGTCACAGCCATTGCTTTAAAAGAAGGATTGAAGGCTCATTTGGGATGCTTAGTTTTTGGATATTATATTTTATCTCTTGGAGATATCAGGAAGCTTCAGCTTTCGAATTCAGCCTTCAGGACGGAAACCCTTTTGGCTCAGAGGTGGATTGGACGTAGCCCCAGTTTGTCTACGGTGCGGATTCACAACAGAGTTCGCCATTGTATTCATAGGTTCTTTTTTGTTAATTGTTATTTTGTTGCATGTTGAGTTCAGATTTGGATTGTGAGAAATCCCATTATTATTGTATTGCTGTTATTGAATGCAATAATATTTGCTGAGGGTTTTAATGGAATATGAAATGCTAGTTAATTACTGTAGAATTCCATAGTTTATTGCATGAATGTATTTGTTTAAATCTGCATGAGAAATATTGGTGAAAAATTGGGAAAGACCCAGTTCGGGTCATTTCAGTGGTATCAAAGCTGGTTTTCTTGCCAGCCTATGTGGAACAGAAATAAAAGAAATTGACGGATTGAAGGCTTAATAAATATTTGCGATGGAATGAAATAAGGGTTTTCAATCTTATAAACTGTGGAATAATTAGGACACGGCTATTATTTTTTTGAGTTGTGGAACAGTAGAAATTGGCGTAATTATATTTCAAAGGGAGTATTGAAGGGCCGGATTCTTTATGGGAAGCATTGACGGGAATCATTGTTTTCAAAAAAATGATTATTTTGGCATTGAATATAATTTGGGAGCCAATTTAAATGTTTGATCTTTTTGGGATTAAAGTGTTTAGTTGGCGTGGAACAAATATATGCTGCCGACAATCATTTAAAAATCTATATTTTTCTTATGCGTCACTTTTGGAGACCTGGCCGTAAACTATATTGAAAGGGACAAATATTTCATATTTATTCCAAGGTGAATGTTTATATTATTTTATGAAGGTTTAGCGAAAGGTGAAAATATATGATTTATCGGGCTTAATCAATTTCCAATGTTTGGTGCTTGAAATCTTCTTTTATTGCCGTGGCACTCATTATGTTCGATACTTCAGATTTCTCTTGGATTTAATGCATAAGAGAGGAAAGCGTAGCCCATTTACATTTCTGGAATAGTATTAAAGTCGGGGCCTAATATTTGATTATTCGTGGCTTCCTATTGGTGTTGGAAACATTAAGCCGTCTCTATTTGAAACATAGCAGATTAGAGTTGTCGTTAATGTTTGAAGAAATTTACCATTTAGTGCATCGTCTGGCACTTATATGAAAGAGCGTTACATCCTCAAAATCCGGGTGAAGTCTATTGCAAAAGGGTAAACTGAAGCCAAATTTTATTATCAGCTAAGTATCTCAATGGGCTTTAGCCGTATAAATGTTGATGTTATAATTGTCGTGTATGAGAAACAATCCATTGCCGTGAATATATTTATAAAGTTTTGGGTGTAAAACTTCAGAAGAAACAATTCTTTTGGTGTTGCGACAATATTAAGGAATCAACTATTATTCATGTGGTTGCTAAAGTCGAATAAAATTTATCTTCCAGAGGTTGTTGGGTCGCCTGAATTCTGAGATTCGGTTAGAAATGAATTGAGCGCTACAAATTCCAGGCACGGGTATTCGTAGAAGACGATTGTGAAGGTGTCGTTTGTAACCATTTCCACTGGCAAGTGTGGCCATTGCAATAACAAGTTACAATATTCTGATTTCTCCATGCGATCGAGACTCTAAAAGCCAAGAAGTTTTTTTTTTTTGAGTTACACGGTTGGGGCATACAAACCGTTAACAGATTACAGTTCCAATTTTAAAGTTCTACTTGCGAAGTATTAGCTACCGCATATGAAGATTTAGAGGTGATGATGGGAGTACTGCCGTATGTCTTGGCTATAGGAGATGCCCACCATGGCTGTGACTAAATGATGTTGGCTTTGTGCTGTTAATTTGGGGCACGATCTAATCACAGGTGTTTGATGATTTCAATACAACTTTTACACAGTCTTGCCAGATGGTCTTGCGATTCAAACTTATAATGTTCAGCCTTTCATGCTTCTTTTGCAAAGACTTCTAGAACCAATAAAGACTAAGATTAAGGACATTCTTGCAAACAAGGTTCTCAAGCATTTTATGATTGGGAGACCGTCAAATGCAAATCGTTCAGAACTTTTGACACATGCAGAGGTGTTTGCTGCTCTTCTGAGTTCAGAGTTATTTCCTGTCACAGGGGCTGTGAGAACAATTTCTACATTGCGTCAGAAACCTGAGCATCACTGTGCTGGTATCTTTCATTAAGATTTATATGGAAAAACCGATTGTTGAAGTTGCTGGGAAATATTGTGTACTTGCTGGGATCCATTGTTTCTTGTTTGAACATGCAAAAATATTGAATAGTTTGTAAAGGGAAGCCTTCGAATCAAATCAACCATTGCATAAAATAAGGATAGTTGGGAAACTAAACTATAAGAGAACAGCCAGTCAAGAACATTGCATGGGTATCAGAAATTGAACAAGAAGAAGAACATTCAAACTTATTCGAAACTAGATAAGCACCCTCTTCCAGTTATCAGAAATTTTGCAGTCTAATTTTATTAACAGCCAACAGAGATCAATACAAAGATAGCAAACTATCTGACACATTTTAGTAGTGCAGTGGTATCAGGAAGGAGTTGTGAAACTTCTAGGAGGTGCTAGCAATTCATTCCCTGAGAGTGGAACCTTATCCTTGGCAGCTACAAGTTTTTCACATTCACTTGCAGAGTCTAGTAGTTTTCTAGCTATGGGAAAGATGCATGGTTTTGAAAAAGTCTTGAAGGACCTTGCTAAGGCACGACAACAGATAGCCCAGCTTTTGCAACCTGATGAAAGGACAAAAATACTTGGCATGTATGATGAGTATAACACACTCCCTCCACGGGTTCAGAGAGATTTAACCTTCTCTAATTTCCTGGACTTTCATCCAAAGCTACAACACAAGACTTTAATGGTAAAGAAACAGTACCGGGATTTGGCTCATAATCTATTTGAGCAAGATAGGTGCAAAAATTTATATGAAGAGTTTCCAGCTATCATTACTCAACCTATAAGTGAACAAAAAACTAAGTCAGTTGTTGAAGAAAAGCCTTGTGAGGTTGACATTGAAGCAGGGGATTGCAAAACAAATATTGAACCCATGCATGAAGGAGAGGCTAAAGAAGAGGTAGCAAATATACAGGTTACAGAATATGAGGAATTATATGATTTCTATAGCAGCGCATCACGTATGAATAATGATGACTTGGATGATCAATCAAAGAATGCATTTAAAAATGACAATGATGAGAAACATGCCTTGCAGCGTCAGCTGAAGGTCGATAACGATGCTATTACTGCAGCTCTTGTTCACCATGATAGCACCCACCAGATCATTGAGGATCTTTACCGGAAAGCTCAGAGAGAGACAAAACAAGGCGGTATAAGGATTGGGTCTTATGTTGCAGATTTACAGGGGGTCAAAACAACATTTGAGTTGTCAAAATTAGGATATCTATGTTTACTTTTAGATCATGACTACCTGTTACAGGTTGCTGAAAATTATGCTGAGCAGTTGAGGGAAAAAGGTGACGAGGTTAATAAGTTCAACAGAGAGCTTAATATTGCTCAGGAAACATTGAAACACACACATCTTGCTCTTCAGGAAGCAAGAAATCAGATTGTTACCACTAGTCAGTACAGGGAATAGGACGACAGGGAAAGGTCCGAATTCTTTCAGGAGGTGATTCAGGAACTCGATAGCATACAATAGACCTATGACTTGGATAGCTATCCCAAAAGATCTTTGGATCATCCAAAGTTTCTTTATGAGTTGGATAACTTTCAGGCGATCAACAATTTCTTGTTTGAGATGGATGCTGATTTGATATTTGATAATCCTTTCTTCGAGCTAGAGGAGGAAGGTATTTCCTATCCCCATGACGAGGATGAGGTCAATTACAAAATTTGGGACCCAGGGTCAGCTGTTAGAAGTGAATCTTGGTCACCAGGTTGGAGTAGCAGGATGAGCTCAGTTGCTGAGCAATGTGGTTTTTACAGCAACAGTCTAGGATGGGCAGTTATGTCTTGTGGCATGATGGGTGATGTATCTTTCCGTGCACTACCTCTTGTTGTTGGTGACATGTCTCATTTTGGCGAGCATCCCTTGGATCATTCCTCCTTCCACATAGCCACGACTCCTCTACACTATCATACTAATTCATCCAGTACTTATGGTATTGAGAGAGAGTTATAGAATCCTTATGCTGATTTAGGATTTCCAGTCGAGTTGGTGAGTGCATCACACGTTGGCCACATTATATGTGGTGCATTGGGTTTTTCATTTAGCCCACCTACGGGAGACTTTCTTTCCCGATTATTGCAAAGGTGTGGGGTGAGTGATTGGTTTGGTATGCTTCCTCGCTTGCAGATGGAAGCCTTGTCCGACAGTTTGCGTATCTTGCCTCTTCAGTACAGTTTCCAGTTCGGGCGACAGATCAGAGGGGCAGTGTTATGGCAGTTGGACATTTCTAGTGATTCACTCAGTAGGGGCACCGGGCCTTAGGATTTTTTATCCAGTTGGGGAGATGGATGACCCTTTTGCTTATGGGATCCAAGAGGGACATTCTGGCGGTTGGTATTTATTCAGGGAGTCGATTGGTGTGAGGTTTGGTTTCTCCCTGCATCTGACTGTAGAGGTGCCAGTGATCTCAGTTGGCGTGAGGTTCTCAGTTGGGTTGAGGACTTTTTCACAGATGAGGGCGACACAGGGCAGCTTGGTATGACTGATCCTGTAGTGATTTGGGATCTTGACATTAGACTGGTGGTTTTGTTGCTGTGTGAATGACTTCATAGGTCAGGGCATAATATCTGTTTCAGTTTCACACGTCAGGTTGGTGGAGCAGTTTCCTTGAGGTTGGTTTGGGATCTAGGTATTATGATCGCAGCATGCAGATACTGATTGCTTGAGGGCAAGCAATCTCCGGGAAGGGATGATTTGTAACGTCCCCTTTTTGGGCACATTATTTCGTGCCTTACAGTTAGCCTTTCATCATGGTTCGGTGGGCTAACCGAGGCTTGACTGGTAATAAGGAGGATATTTGGCCTAGGTGTTTTCAGTTTCAGGCCAATCAGATCAGTTTCCACAGGGTTTCTAGGGTGCTTACTATTTATAGTAAGTAGGAAGAACTCAGTGTACCTGGCATTTCAGTAGTTGACTCGGAGCGTCTCGCCGAGAGCTTTCTGGCTAGCTATCACACGTCTCCATCCAAGTTCATTTGGTCCTCCATTTTAATGCCAGAAGATTCCTCACTTTATTTATTATGTCACTTTATAGCCAACGGTTATATTTATTTAAAAAGTGACTTTAAGTGAGAATATGAAAAGACAGAGAGGGGAAACTGAAGAGTCACAACCATTGCTTTAAAAGAAGGATTGAAGGCTCATTTGGGATGCTTAGTTTTTGGATATTATATTTTATCTCTTGGAGATATCAGGAAGCTTCAACTTTCGAATTAAGCCTTCAGGACGGAAACCCTTTTGGCCCAGAGGTGGATTGGACGTAGCCCCAGTTCGTCTACGGTGCGGATTCACAGCAGAGTTCGACATTGTATTCACAGGTTATTTTCTGTTAATTGTTATTCTGTTGCATGTTGAGTTCAGATTTGGATTGTGAGAAATCCCATTATTATTGTATTGCTATTATTGAATGCAATAATATTTGCTGAGGGTTTTAATGGAATATGAAATGCTGGTTAATTACTGTAGAATTCCATAGTTTATTGCATGAATGTATTTGTTTGAATCTGCATGAGAAATATTGGTGAAAAATTGGGAAAGACCCGGTTCAGGTCATTTCATATGGAGGCACAGGTATGCGCATTAAGCATAGAAGAAATTGATCACAAGCTGCTGTCATAGAAATGCTTTTCAATGCAAAATGTGGAAACAAAGACAGCATAGCAGAATTGTTTGTCAAAATGCTTGAGGAGATGTGTCTGAGTATAGAAATGCATGAGAAACATGGAAGCACAAAGATGGTACACGAATTGTTTGACAAAATTCCTCATAGAAACGTAGCCTTATGGAATGTGTTGATAGCAGGGTATGCGCAAAATAAGCTTGCTAGAAAATCATTGGAGTTATTTTACCCATAGTAGCATAAATCATTTTGGGAAAAAATCAGCAAATGAGAGGAGTCAGATGTTTCAAAAAAATCGGATTTACAAAAAAACGTAAAAAACTTGAAGAAAAACAGTAAAAAATGACTTTAAAAAAAATAAAGGGCGGTTACACATCATAGATATATTGACAGAAAATAAAATATAGAGTTGAACAAGTAAATTGTAGAGAATAGATTTTCATCATTTATATCCATATCGCTGATTACTAAATTGAATTTGTTTTGGAATTGGTGTAATATTTTTTGTTAGTACATTCAATACTAATTTGCAGACTTTGGGAAATGCACTTAATCCAAGTACAATATTACAACTAAAAACTTATATAGAAATCTGAAAATATATACATTAAAATGCATGTAAAATTTATACAAAATATATACAGAATTTTTGTATATATAGTTTCTTTATACAAAAATATTTTTCTGTATATTTTCTTTTTTATATTTCTGTATATATTTTTTCTATATTATACAGAAAAATATTATAGAGAAAATATATACAGAAACATAAAAAAGAACATATACAGAAAAATATTTCACATATTTATTACAAAAATATATGAGAAACTGAAAGTATATACAAAAATATTAATGTAAAATATTTGTGTATATATTTCTGTACATATATACAGAAATATTTAGAGAAAATATATACAGTAAAATAAAAATATAAAAATAAACATATATATTTTCTGCATATCAATATGATAAAGTTGAACAAAATACCTGGCTCCAAGAAAACGAGTGGTTGGAAGATCTGTAAACTGTTAGTGTAATCAGATTTGAGAAGATAGAAATTTGATTGACACCAATAGTCGATGGAAGTTGATACCAAATAATGAATATAAGTCGACACCAATAGTCAATAAAATCGACACCAAATAATGAATAGAAGTTGACACCAATAGTCGATTCATTTGGTGTTCGATCATTATCAGTTTTAATAAAGATGATCAAGTTTAATCTACTTGTCATGTATATATATATATTGAGTAATAATACCATTATTAATCAATATATATATGTATACATGATAATTGAATCGGTCTCATAGTCTAGTATATATATTGAGTAATAATACCATTATTAATCAATATATATGTATACATGATAATTGAATCAGTCTCATAGTTTACTCAATTTCTTGGTTTCATATAGTCATGTCATGCATGATTATACATGTATGTATAGATGATAGTACTATTACAAAGTAGGAGGAGAACTCAACAAACCAATCACGCCTGTGAGTGAAATGTCGAGAGGCACCAAAATCAATGTACCAGGCAGAAGACTTCACATGGTCTGTAGGTCTTTTAGCCATGAAGGAAAAAAACGCAGATTCTTGCTGCTCTGTGTGCTTAGCAACATTTTCTTGGGGCTGAAACCCTCCCTGCTTCCGCTGCTCGGAGGCCAGTCTGGTATGGCAATCTTTGATCATATGACCAAATTTGTGACAGTAATTGCAGTGCACCTTTTTCTTAGACCCATCCTGAGATTGAGAAGGACCCTTCTGCGGAAAGGACTGATATGACTGAAATTTGCCTTGATCCTTTTGAGAGGATTGGGCTGGGAAGGCCTATTCAGAGGAGGACGAGGTGGCACTGCTACCAAACTATTGTTTCCAACAATCCTGCTGCAGAAGTTAGGTGCACAACTCAGGGAATTTCAGATCCACATTAGTCGAAGTAATGTTGAGAGTTTCTATGAAGTGCTCATAAGAGGATGGTAGGCTTTTCAGAGTAATGACTACCATATCTTTTTCCTCCATCTTCCGACCGATGGCTTCGAGCTGATCGCAAATGTCTTTAATTTTCATGAGATGCTCTTGTAAGGACATGCATTCATCCACCATGATGGAGAACAACTTGTTCTTCAGAAAGAATGCGCGACTTTTGTCTGATGTCTCATGCAACTCCTTTAGATATTTCCAAATGTCGGCAACAGATTTTCCAGAGGGAATCTGAGGAAGCTGATCATTGATGACAGAGAACTTGAGAAGCATGATAGCTTCTCAATTCCGATCGTCAAACTTGTCCTGATTTGCAGGAATAGAGGTCGGACGAGTCTCGGTGTCAAGAACAAGCGCATCCAAACGACGGTACTCAAAGATGGTCAACATGCGCTGCTTCCAGGTGTTATAATTGCGACCGTTGAATTGTTGATTGCCTTCCAACATCAAGTTGGTGAGTGACGCCATTTTGCATGCTTCCCAATGTAGAGAAAGCGAGAAAAAAAGATGCACGAACCCGAAATTCAAAGCACAAATCTCAATGCAGAGAACAAAGGCTAAATCAAGTACAAACTTCAAGAAAATGAAGAAGTACTGTTGGCATAGATTTCAAGATAAATTTCCGTCTGACCTAGAAAAATCCGACAAACACCCAGAAGAAATCCGAAAAAATGCAAAAGGAATCTGAAATCAGATTTGAATCCGCTGGCACAAATTTTGATGCAAGGAAAACGATGCACCCAGAAAATTCGGAGACCGACCCAGTTGAGATCTTGAAAAACCCTACTCAGAATCTGTAAGAAGATTTTTAGTTCAACAACAAATCAGAGAGTTTCGAAAGAAACCCTAACCGACAGTTTATACCTTCAAAAAATTGCAGAAAAATGGCAGATATGCAGAAAAACCGCTGACAGAGGTTGCATGGGAGCACAAAGAGACACGAATGTGTGTCGAAATGACTGCAGACATGGTCGTTTTCCCTGCAAATCGACCGTAGGTGGAAGAGATAGGACCAAAACGCAGGAAGGTGGCCACGAGTTTGAGAAAACACGCTCAAAAACGAGCCGCGCGACTGTAGATAGACGGTTTTGCAGGAGTGTTACGAACACGACACCCAGATAGCACAGTTCTGCCTGCAAGCAAAGAAAACTGTGTCCAAGCCGTTTGGGAGAGTTGCAGAAGACGTCCAGATTCGGGATGAAAAGAAACCGCGTGATTTGCAGGGCAAAGACTCGCGTCCAAGACCCAGCTCGTAAGCAATGAATGACAAACCTAGCACGATCCCTCACAAAATTTTCGAAAATCTCAAGTCTTGAATTTCATGAAGAAATTAAAGATTTCCAGAATATTATTTGGAAAAATAACTTAAGGGATTTCAATACTGAAAATATTATTTTTCAAAAAAGAGGCTCTGATACCATATTACAAAGTAATTGGTAAAATATGTTGTGATATTAACAAGAGCATAAGCTCAATAAATAGAGAATACAAACTTTACAAAGAGGCAAGTTTCTAATATAGAAACTGCCAGAAAGATCAGAGACGATCATAAGAAGATGTTTACAACAAGGTACAATTTTGAGCATTAATACTAAAAATACTAAAATATTATTCTAATAAGTACTCACCATGATTTAAAGTATAGTGCGATGCTCATGAATAAATGAATACATGTATGTATGGGTGTATGTGCATGTATCTAATGTCACATAGACATTCACATATACACATACATATATGTTACTGAATTTCCTAAGCATACTATAGATCATGATGACTACTGTCATCAATATATCCAAGCATTTGTGCATCATACGACTGAAGCTATATCCTTAACACTCCCTCTTAGCTAGGGAGGATGATCACAATTCACACAAGATGTTATTTCACAAAGTGTATTAAGAATATCATCCCATGATATCACAATTCTCATTTTGTCAATACTTATGCCTCTTTTCAAAGTCATATAGTGTCCATTTTGATATGTGCACTAGCATCAACCATGTGATGCTTATCATAATGGATTCATGGCATGTATAAAATATTAAACCATATTAATATTTACCATGATCTATCTCATCCAACAGAGATATGACCTATCTTGATGTGTACATTGATATCAACCATATGATATCACTCAAGATAGATTACAATTTTCATTATTTGTTTCTCATGACTATGAACATAAGTGACAGTTACAGATCTTTTGAATAACATACACAAAGACACTGTGTCAAAAGAAGTAATATTTATGTATTAATTTTAATTTTTCTATTATAATGATAGAAGGAAGAAACTCATTTTCTTATTAATCATACCATTTTTCTTTTGTAATTTTGATTTGATAGGGTGCACCTTGTTACTGTTCTGATATCCATTATAGTCTTTTCACGAGAATTTTAGATTTGATATAACTCATGTCCTTTTAACATAGCGAAGAATCTTATTCTCTTAACATAGCAACGAATGTCTAGCATTGATCTCCCTCTTAATGTATAGTTTCTCTGTTACTTAATTTTCTTCTTTTTATTAATGAGTTAGTTCGAGACCTCTTTCTAGAATACTAGATGTTCAGATTCTGCTAGACTTTTATTTACTTCTGCATATGAGGCTTGGTGCTTAATTCCATCTCGGCGCTTGATAGCAATGTGTCAGAATTTATCACATCTGAAGTATTGAACTTCAGATAAGTCTCTTCTACGTTTGAATGGTCTTTTCTCAGAAGAGTCTCTGCCTTTCCTTTTCTTAAATTTGTTTCTCTTTCCTTTCTTATGTGTTTGAGAGTTCAAGACTTGTAGGTCTTCTTTTGGAGGGTTTATACTAATTCCTCCGACAATTAATCTTGATTCCTCTTGAATGCAATCAATCTTTAATCTATCAAATTTTGGCAGTTTAGGTCGAGCACTGATGCCTTGGATGAATGATTCTCATGATAGGGGTAACCCATTGAGTGCTATCATGGATAATTCTTTGCAATCATATGTGTGACCAATTGTTGCTAATTGATTACGAAGTTCTGTTATCCTCGTGAAGTATGAGGTGACTGTTTCTCCTTGGTTCATCTTAACATGTTGAAATTCATTTTTAAGAGTTAGGACTCTACTTGTATTATTTATCTCAAACATGTTTCCTAGGGTAGAGAACATTTGATAGACAGTGTCAAGACTTGAGATAGTGGGAACAATATGGTCTTTAACACCATCCACTAGGAGTTTCATAGCTTTGTTATTATTTTTGATCCATTGAAGTTTTTCATTTGCATCCTCAGGTGCTTGCGAGGGTTTCTCTACTAATGTATTTAGTTCGTGTTCTTTTAGTGCTAGCATCATTCTGATTTTCCAGGATACAAAATTCGTTGCCCCTTCAAGGTGATCCTCAGGTCTGACTCCATTCACCATTTTGTAATATTTCTTTTTAGAAGTTGTGAAGATTTTGATTTTTGGTTTAGTAATCTGATTAATTATTCCTCACCTTAGCTCTGATACCATGTTAGTGTAATCAGATTTGAGAAGATAGAAATTTAATTCTTTTTATCTTTTAATACTGAGCAAATTATTGTTGAATATTATCTTATTTTTCACAAATAATATTGATGCAAATATATCACTTTTAATGCTTTGAATATGCTGATAACTTTTATGCAGGGAATCAACAATGCTGATATATATCAAAACAACTTTTGATCTATTTTGTAGTCAAAATATAAATGTGCAAGAGTAAGGGCAGAATATACCAGAGTCAAAGTATATGTCAAAGATCTGAGAGCAATCCTCAACCTTTTGTGATCTGCAACTTATCAAATAATCAAAATATACTCTTGATAAGTATATTTTAAACTTTGCACTTATGGTATATATATATCGATTCAATGATACTTACTGAACGATTTATAGCATAGTTGCAAGACTCGCCGAGTATTTGACCTCCGCGAGTTTTTCAGCAAAAAACTCGCAACTCGGCAATCACCGAGTTTTAGTTAAAAACTCGCCTGTGTTTTTCTGGGTGCTGGTAAAGGCAGAAAAACGTCTTTTTCATTCTTATTTTCACATTTGCAGCAGTTGGGTTTGAGTTTCCAGTTTTGCAGTTCAGGTGCGGGAGGATTTATACAAATATAACATTTAAGTATAAGTCTGATTTATTTAATTTCTTATACTTTAAGTTATATTTGTAAAAATACTTTCCAGGATGTTTGAGATAGGTTCCAACTTCATAGGAGTTAAGGTGCAGATTCTAGATTTTGGGGGTTTTTAAAAAATTCCAGACTCAGCCAAATTTCAGGATTCAACAAGCTTCAGTAGGGTTACCTCCCACAATCCATCATGGCTTTCTAAGGTCAAATGAAGCTGGCAAAAGGATTCTCAAAGGGTTTTAACTCGTTTTATCACAAAGCACTTGGTTTCGACCCCATCTTTATAACAAACTTAGCTTAGCTCTCGCCCAAATCCTAGACAGACATGACTTACCAACAGGCCAAATTTCACTCAAACCTCATTTGCCGGACCTAGGGACTTGAAAACAACCACCAACAAAGACTACCTAAGCGCTAGTTATGAAGACTTTGACATTTGTCATTGATCAATGATCAAGCATCATAGATTCATACTATGAGTATGAAATACCAGGATGGACAGCGAGTCACACACATCATCAGAGATACCGAGCGAGGAGGCATAGTCACGCCCAGTGCAGGGTTCTAGTTCTACTACTAGGACTAGACCCTCTAGTTCCTCTCTCGTATGCGTTTATATATATCTAAACTCAACTTGTTTCTTTTGTGTTCTAATTAATTAACTCATTAGATGCATCTTCTCATTGAATTTTGCAAAAAAAATGCATTTCTAATTAAAATTATGCTGCTTTTTAAGTTCCTGAGTTTTTTGCAAAAACTGGCCGAGTTTTTCCCGATTTTTTTTTCAAGCCTTGGCGAGTTTTAGCCGAGTGAGAGTCTTGCAACTTTGATTTATAGTATAGTGCCATGCTCATGAATAAATGAATACATGTATGTATGGGTGTATGTGCATGTATCTAATGTCACATATACATTCACATATACACATACATATATGTTACTGATTCTCCCAAGCATGCTATAGATCATGATGACATTTGTCATCAATATATCCAAGCATTTGTGCATCATACGATTGAAGCTACATCCTTAACATAATCTACAATGCCCAATTTGTAAACTAGTGGATGGAAGATTTGTAAACGAGTGGTTGGAAGATCCGACGCTAAAATTCTCCCTCAGATTGAATGTCGAGCTTCATTTCAGCCCCGCAAAGGCAATCAACAGGTCAGTTTCCCGCATTGGCTTCATTTCCAGGATTCAAAGAAAGGCTTCATTTCCGTTGAAACCATAGTTACAGGACTCTGCGAGTCCAGAGCCGAGTCAGGCATCCAAAGTCTTTTGGCCTCTGGACTCAGACTTTGCCGAGTCAGACCGAGTCTGGGCTGACTCGCAGAGTCAGCTAGACTCGGTTGACTCGCAGAGTCCTGAGCTCTGGACTCAGCTACAGTAGTTAGCTGCATAAAGTAAAATAAAACAAATTTTTAATGTATTTCCTTTGACTTTTTGTTTTCTATTCACACCCAATTTGAGGTTGCTGTGCATAATTGGAGCCATATTTCAGTGGAATCGGTTAGAGGGTAGCTTTGAAGAGTTGGGTATGTATTTGCAACTGTACAGTCTGGAATTAGGATTGAAATGATGTCACAGGTTTGAAATATATCTTGTTTTGGGATTTTTGTGGCTTTTGGAGTATGCTGGACAAACTTGGTGATAATTAGCAATCAAGAGTGACGTCTTACTCACATTTGGAGGGTATCAAACAAAAGCTTCCCTGCTGCTAGATACTATATGTTGGTAAACAGATTTGTCCTTTCTTACTTCTTAGGAATATGACTCTTAGCGGCCAAATTATGAACAATATCTGATTACAACAGTTGAAAAGCCATTCTCTGATTACTGGCTTTTCTCTGAATTGGTAGGTACAGCTCCCTTTTGGAATGATATGCAATGAATTATGTTTGGATCCTAAAACTAACACAGGATATGCTCTTAACCCGAGAGCAGAAGAGGCAAACCGAATTAAGCCTAAACAGAACTTAATCTAGGCGAGGAGGGCTTTCTAATCTATAAACCAAGCTGTAGAACTCACACATCTTATGAATTCATACACTCAGCACTAACTAATCTACAGCAACTACTAACAGAGAGATAAAAGAAATGATTAAAACTTCTAATGAATCCTTCTCCGAATATCCCACAGCACATCCTACTGAGGTTTATTCACATCCTCACAACAAAAGAATGAAACATCCTTTCCTTCTTAATGTAACTTAGACTAAGAGAAAGAACCATCTAATTAACTGGAACAGAAAATAATTGACATAAAACACCTTCAATTGTCTCTACAACATCAAGTATTCCACACCAAAAATTTGCCGACCTTTCATTAATCTTTCAACTTCATACATATAGAGCCAGGGGAAAACCGTTACAAAGGAAGTTTAATCGGTTCATCTCCCTTTAAATGACAGATGGCAAGAAACCACTTCTGTCGCTAACTAATTACAGGGGAAAGAAATGGAAAAGAAAAGGGGAAGTTAAACCATTTGGCCTCCTTTCCTTTTTCCATCTTTGTCCGATAAGCTTTGGCAGCAACCACTATTGGAAATAACTCTTCATGTCTGGGCACCGCATTCGTTATTCTTC
>MU227423.1:1880024-1894004 GCA_018584345.1 Thuja plicata
AATCACCATGCTTAGATCCAATGCCATTTGAAGGATATCAAGAATAACTCCTCACATCTACAATCACAGCTCTGTCACTGCATCATCTATATGAAGAGTCTTCTCTGATTTCTTATGAATGCCTGGAAATTATGATTCCCAATCATTCTTCTNCTTGAAAAAGATCATCAATAGGAGCACATTATCCTTGCCAGGTTGGGATCTATAACCTACCCAAAATGAAAAGACTTTCAGATAACCCATCCGGCTTAAAGAAGGAAAGGCAGTGGCAGGGAAACCCGGCAAGAATTTCCTACCTAAGGAAGACCTAGACCTAGACTCAAACGCAATTAAACTTCACTAAGACGCAAAACTTCCACTTTTCTGAAATGGCTACATGTTTAAAAGTGGAGGCAACACTATATATCAAGTTTCAACAAGTAAATAAGTCACTTTCAATCCTGTAGCAGTCATTGTTGTCTCTTTCCTAGAGGTATTTATTGTTGGGTTACTTCGGTGATCTATTGTCATGTATTATTGCTATTGTTACGAATGATTACTGGCCAAAAGAAATGTAACAGCAATCATATATCCGTTAATATATTAAATCAGACCATTACTAGTAGTGTGTTCCAGTGCAAGTTTTGTTATTGTTCAATATTGGCAAACCTTGTGAAATGCATATTCACAACAAACTTGTATAGCTGAAAAGGAAGATGTAAAACATATTGGACTTATAAATATGGAAATTATGCTCATAAAATCAAAACCTAACTTACTTCAAAAAGGGTGAATCTATCAAGGCCAGAAGAATAACACTTTCAAATGGTTTGAATTTAATAAAATGTTGTACACCAAGAGAGTAGGGCCACATCCCTCCAAGGACTCTAATGCAACACTTCAAACACATTCAATGCAATGATTGAAGTCAAAGGAAAAGTGCATAAGGGCACACCTTAGCTTTTATTTTGATATATGTTTTGATCTTTCAATTCCATGGATTTCATATTCCATGAATATTGTAGACATTTTGACAATGACACTATTTATATTTCTAGTGTGTTATTTAGTTTAACTTATTTCCTTCAAAAATTCGCATTTATACTTATGTGATCTATGTAAACTTGTGTACGTGTGCAAATTAGCTTCTATTTATCTCAATTATTGTGTATTTGATGTTAATTGACTAAATGATGCATGAAAAAAGCTTTAAATTCTTAAAAATCTTTGAATTTCTTGGGTTTTTCGATTTGCCGAGTCCTTGTCCAGTCCTCGCGGAATCCGAGTCCGCTCTCGAGCCCATCTTGCCGAGTCCGAAGCGAGTCTGAGTCTTGAACTATGGCTGAAACATCCTGCGTTGGCATCTGATAACATCCCGCGTTAGCCTTTATAACTAAAGACTACATCCATTTAATCACGTTTTTCTTGAATTTTAGGTTTACTTTTACGCATTTTTTGGCGGGGTTTTTTAACTGTTTTTTGCTGCCAACTAATCACGTTTTTTTCCCGATTACTCCTGGTTTTTTCACCAAAAAATCGTTGACCGATTTGGGCGATTTTTTGGGGGAAAAATTGGGTCTGCCTCTGATTCCAGATTAATCGGGAGTTTTTCCCGATTTATGCTACTATGATTTTAGGAAATGCAATTTGAAGGTGTAAACCCAATTTATCAACCTTTGTCAGCATCCTTTCAGCTTGTGCCAAACTTGGAGCTTTGGAACAGGGTACAAATATCCATCAAAATGTAAATGATGTAGGATTTGTGTCTGATATTGTAGTTGCAATCACTGTATGTACGCAGTCATGTAAAAATGTGGAATCATAAACATCAGAATGGTTTGACACAATGCCTCTAAGAAATGGAATCGCATGGAATGCGAATGAAGGAAAAATGTGCACAAAAATGGTTTTTGCAAGAAATCTCTCAAAACCATCGAATTAATAGAGTTTCATTGAACATTCCTTAACATTCTTTGCAGGAAATCGATTTGTTAAAAGGGCAATAGAAACTTTTAAGCAAATGAAATTGGGAAGGGCCAAGTCAAACACCACGACCTTTGCAATTCCTCTGTTGCACAATAATAATTAAATGGGAGTCTTGGAGCAGCGAATGGACATTTCTCATGGCATACTGTTTATCTTGCATTTGCCATTATGAACTATTCAACAGAATGTCTCAAAAGATATCGTCTCAAGGAATAAAGTGAGATGATTGCAGAATGTATGCAAAATTGATCGTGCAAAGAAACTCTCAAAATCTTTGAGTTAACAGAGCACTCTTCAACATATCTTATCATTATAGGATTTGTTTACTTCTATATGCATCGAATAAAGAAAGATCGAGATGCCAGATGCAGCGCCATTAAAGATATGTGCGATAAATGCATACTCTACACAATAAATGTGTTGAAAAGTTTTAAAAACTTTCAATCAAATGCAATAGGCAGGTGTAAAGCCAAATTCCACAATCTTTGCTGACATTCCCCCCGCCTGCACCCAAACAGAAGCCACAAACAAGTTATTGACATTCATCAAAGCATAGATACAGAGGACTTTTAATCAGATTTTACAGTTGGGAATTCTCTGTTTGATCCGCATACAAAATTTTCTTGCACAGACAAGGCACGTGAATGTTTAAAAAGAGATGCTTGATAGCTGGATCTCTACCCTCTAAAAATATACACAAGGCAATGCCAACCGTTTGGCATAATACCTCTCCAATATATGCATACAGATATCCATTGAAGAACACATAGAAAATAATTATCTTATCAGCTGGGAATTCTCTGATCAACATATTTACATAATACAAAAGCTGACAAATATTATTGCACCTATGTAAATATAGGAGCGTAATAATGACACATGTATCTATCAATTTGCAATATAAAAAAGGGGGTTTTGATTTGATTTTATGGTTGCAACACCCTTTGACAGACACGTGCAATGTGGAGGCAAAGAAATGGCATGCTTACCATTTTACAAAATGCTTCAATGGCAGAAAACATGAATTGTTTGATAGAATGCGTAAAACAAAGGTTGTCTCATGAGTATGGGTGGAGATTACTGATGGCGCTAAATGAAACAAACTCAAAAATAGACTTGCACTATAACAATGTGCTGATGTGTTATTAGTAATGGAAGGACAAGTACCCGAGCATCACAAAATGAAATTATCTATTAGATGCTATGGTTGCAGTATATGCTATGGTTGCAGTATTTGAAGCATAGAATGAGCACGCTGATTGTTAAACAGGGGAGCTTAATAAAATGAAATTCAAAGAACAAAATTATTTCATGAACATGGCATCAGACCGATTCTTATAATGACTGCTTATACATGTTGCGGGGTTGTGTAGATGGAAATGATGCAATACGATATTGCACTTGGCTGCCATGGAGAAGCTTTATTGCAAGACATATATATGGGTACCAAGATGGAGCTTGAAGGAGATACACAATAGAGCTCAATTCATCTCAAGAAGGCATCACTCTAGAATTGACATTATGCAATGGACGATATAGTATTGGAGCAGCATATTAACGACTAAAGTGTGAGATGGGAATAGTGATGATCTTGCCTTCACTTCAACCCACATTGTGAGGAAGCATGCTCATATTCATAACTCGGGTGATCAATCAAGAGGACTAAATATTATTAATGCATGGGTAATGTTAGCACATATTATGTAATATGCAAAAACACTATGTAGTGTGGATAAACATCAGACATAGAAAACTATGCAATGTTTTGAATTTAATGTCAGCAAACATTTTTTGTGCTGATAATTGATGCATCAACATACGTGCCTACTGTGAAAATTGAGTTCTTCATCCTTATGGAGGGCATCAAGATTATACATTCATTCTGACAGAAGATATATGTTTTGTCTCCTCAAACAACTATATGCCGTGATGATTGTACAAGTACGAATGAAGCAGACAAAGATGGAAAGCCATCTCAATGAAGTCAATAATTGATCTTTCTTCTCAAAATGTATAGGTTTCAGGTTATATTTTTGTAAGTAGTGACTTTTGTCATTTTTGGTCAAAGTTGATCAGTTGACTCTTTTTGTGCAAAAATTACAAGGTTAATAACTTCATTCAATTTGTGCAAAAATGAGTTGGTTATTGACCCAAAAAAGAAGGTAGTTATCCCGTGAAGCTTATAAATACAAGGCTATTTGTAATGTAAAGGCGGGGGGGGGAACTTTTTGCAAAAGAGAGAAACTCTGCAAAATTGTGTAGAGGGACTTTTGGAGAAATTTTGTGTTCATACTTTGTACTTAAGGGTTTTGAACTTGTATATTTTCAAAAGGATGACCAAGAATGCATTTGATTCATATGTCTTAAATGCGTTTTCCTGTTATTGTTATCGATTTCTTGTGTGTTAAATTGATAATCCCTTTGAGTACTTATGATTATGTAAATGATGAAACACATTCATACCCTGGTATCTTGGTTAGAAAGTGTTGAGGCTACTTGTTTCCTCGTATGTGGAAATTTGTTTCTTTTCTTTCATCATTATTGCATATCCAAATTATTCTTGTGCCTAAACCCTTTTGTAGTTGTTATTGATCGTGAAGTCTTACTTGGTATTCGTATGTCTGCCAGTAAGGTTCTTGTTATCCATTTCCTTTAGTCTCGTGTTTTCTCCTTTCTGTACTTTCAGGTAAAAAGTACACAAAAATCTCAAAAATCTCTATCATACAAGGGAGCTGCCCCTCTCAAACGCAGAGGAAGATTGCAATTTGATTGTGATTTGATTGCATTCTCTCCAACTGTTGGCACAATTTTCAGTGCTCACAGGGCGAATAGGGTCATTTTTGAAGCACTCGCAGTGACAAATCTTTTTACCAACAAGGATCAAGGATACTATGGTTGCTCCAACAAAATTCAGTTTGGTTACTCTTTGAGAGGGAGAGGACTTGAGATTTGGGCATCAAACTAAGTTTCATTGGCTTATTCATATTGAGCTTGTTATTGTTCATAATGTTTGCAAATTTTTCAGTATTTTTCAAAATTTGAAAAATTGTGTACTTTTAATATGCGATTCTTTGATTCCTAAAATTGTGAAATTGAAAATTTCCAAGCTTTTACCTGTTTAAGAAATCGTAAGTATCCTTCCAAGGCAACATTGTTTTGTTTGCTAAATCTATGAGGGTCTTATTTGGCTCCTCAACCAAAAAGTGAATGTGAATGGATAACAATTATCCTTCATTCCCTTCAAGAATTTTAAGAAAGTATGATCCGAAATCTCGGGTCAAGTGTAGGACCATTGGTGTCTTGTTTTCTATTGTCAATCTTAAGAGTAGTATGTATTATGAATTCATTTCATGGAATTCTTTACTTCTTTGTGGGTTTTGTTTAAGTAGGAGTTATGAAGAAGTTAGGAAGGTGTCTAGGATGGTATGAGACATCTGTTAGAAATGAAGGTGAACAAGTATAAAATGAAAATCTGATTTTAAACTGTAAATTAGATTTTATGTAATGCATAACCAAATGAAGAATGCAAGACAGTAAATCAACAACTAAAAGAAATATGGAACAGAAGAATTAAACACATAACATAATGTTTATGTAGAAAAACCCTTTCGGGAAAACCTCCTTGAAGAAGATAGACTCAAATCTGTATTATCTTCAAAATACCTTTGTCCTCCTCTATCTCCAATCCTTTAGCACTTGCAAATAGAGTTTTTTCAGTCTTGCCAATTACACACAATTCTTACCACCTTAAGGTCTGTTTATATATCATTTTCACCTCCTAAACAAGGCATTCAAGTTGGTTATCTAATCCCAACGCCTCCATTGGGTAAATCCAAGCATCTAATGCATAACTAATGTAGGTTGCAACCATTTTACTTGCCTACCCAATTTGGACACTTGGTTATTTTTAGTTTCCAACCAAATTGATGGTTATTGTTTATAAACACAAGCTGTTTTATCTTTAATAATAGCCACCCAAAATTAACAAAACAACCTCATAACAACCCCCTTAGGAAGTTGAATGCCCAAAACAACTTTTCCCTCCAAGATTCCCTCTTGGTAAATAGTAAATCACTGCCGGTAAAAATTAGTTACTGAACCCTAGTAAAAAAATTATGTACCAAGAAAATTTAATTATAGTAACAGTAAAACCCAGATGGTAAAAAATAATTACAGCTGATGGTGAATCCATCATCCCTTATGAATGATTCACAAACAATATTAGGACTTAGGAGTAATTCATTACACATAATTGAGAAGGTTGATGGCACCTTAATCGTAATAAGTTATAACATCTCCGCAAGTCTCCAAAACAAAGTTGTAGATTTCAAAATTATCCAAAAAACTTGTTTTAGTGAATACACTGGTTTGCGCGTTCTGCAAAAATGCATATGCTGTGGCAAACATGCAAATGCCAATCTAGTGAAATTGGTGAATTTGCCAAAGTGCGAGCAACATGTTGAATACAAATGGTTAAGTGTTCCTAATCCTCTTTTTGGTGTTTTGTTTTCCATTCTTTGAGCATGGGAGGTTATTGGAAAGCCGTAGGCTTTTTCTTAATGTTGTTGTTCCTTGTTGGAAGCATTGGAAAGTTTAGAAAGCCTATTTATTTTCATTTTTCAAGACTGGTGTAAAAGAACAAGATTTTGAGTTGCTGAGACTAAGTATAGGTGCCTGGAGCTGGTATAGAGTATTATTGCATGCCCTTGAGGTATTGCACCACACGTAAAAGGCCAAGACATAGTGACATGAATTTTTAACTTGCTATATCAACTCAGCCTTATGAGGGTATCTCTTATATGTGTATAGATACGAGTAAATGCAAAGACTTGGTGAACATTTTGAGATTATATAGTGAGATGACTACTTAAGGAGGTTTAGTATTTAATATATGCTTACCCTCTTTGGGTATATACACGTGATGATATATTTTCCTTAATTATATAATCTTTTGATAATTTAATAATATTTCTACTCACTAAAAAAAAGAATCATCTGTTATTACGACATTAAAACAAAATATAATTCTATTATTTTACAATTTTAAGATCTTATGGATTATGTATTCTTTATTATTATACATCTCCACATTGATCACCAATTTGTGTAATTATTATATCATATTCATAACATGACTATAATCATACTATTTTATATTTATATTATTATAATAGCATACTACTAATATAATTCTTTTTACTATCATTCTTCATTTTCTCATTTTTTTAACTGGTACACTAATTAGAATGTAATTAGTTATAACTATCCTAGTTAACTGTTTCCAATATAAATTGTAATAAGTATACAACATTGTATCTTTATAGTATTATAATAACATGATATGTTATTATATTATTCCTCAATAATCAGAATAACTATAAGTAAAATTCTAATCACTAATTACATGCTAATTCATTATATGTTAATCAAGGTTTATTTTACTATTATTCATACACCAGTTATAACTCATTATTAATTAAAAAGCTACACATAAACTGATCATACATTATGGTATTTATAATACTTCTAATTTTGATTGTACTTTCTATACAATAGTGTATTATCAATACCAATGGACATCCTGATTAGTATTCTTAATAGACTAATTTTGCTTATTGGCTTGCAACATTAATAATGTATTATTTGTACAACCTTATTATATTACAATTAACATTATAATATTCTAATATCTCATTATATTATTCTTACAATTTTTACTATCTATTTATAATACCATACAAATGAATACTGGTTTATGCTAATTAGTAGCTATTATAATATTTATTAACATCATCACTAATAATATTAATATATTTTCTTTTACTATGCATAATTACCATATTAATTTTATTTTTCTGATCCCACTCTTTTGTTGAACCCTCCTTTTAAGTTTCTTTTGACTCCTTTGCTCTTGGCTTCTGATCCCATCCCTTTCCTTCCTTTTCCTTTTAATGAGCAGTCTTCAATCTATCATAATTTTATCCTCTTCCCAATGATAGATCATGGAGTCTGATCTGAAATGTTGATGCAAAAAATGTCTACAAAGTTACATCCAGAAGCACCTTTAAACAACATACAAGTGATTATATCTTGGGAATATATTTGAGCTGCAAGTTCATCTTCCTGTGTAATGACCCGAACCGGGTCTTTCCCAATATTTCTCAAATATAACTCATGTAGATTTAAACAAATACAGTCATGCAGATAAAACATTGATTCATAACAAATACCCAACAAAATGTCCCAATAAAACCCTCAGCAAATATTATTGCATTCCACAACAACAATACAATAATAATGGGATTTCCACAATCCAAAATCTGAACTACAATATTCTGCAGTAATATCAAATGACAAGAAGAACCTGGAAAAGCAAGGGCGAACTCTGCTCTGAATCCGCACCGGAGACAAACTGGGGCTACGTCCAATCCACCTTTAAGCCAAAAGGGTTTCCGTCCTCACGGCTGTATTCGAAAGCTGAAAGCTTCCTGATAGCTCCAAGAGATAAATATAATATCAAAAACTAAGCATCCACAATGAGACTCCAAGTCTTCTTTTAAAGCTGCAGCTGTGACTTCAGTTTCCCCACTTTGTCTCTTCATATTCCACTTAAAGTCACTTTTTAAATAAACATAACCGTTGGGTTATAAAGTGACATAATAAAATAAAGTAAGGAATCTTCTGGCATTAAAACGGAGGATCAAACAAACTCGGATGAAGAGGTGTGATAGCTTGCCGGAAAGCTCCCGGCGAGACGCTCCAAGTCCACTACTGAAATGCCAGGAACACTGAGTTCTTCCTACTTACTATAAATAGTAAGCACCCTGGAAACCCTTTGGAAACTGCTCCGATTGGCCTGAAACTGAAAATGCCTAGGCCAAACATCCCTTTGATCACTTGCCAAACCTTGATTGGCCCACCGGACCACGATGAAGGGCTAACTAAATGGCATGAGATAATGTGCCCTGAAAAGGAGACATTACAAATCATCCCTTCGCGGAGATTTCTTGCCCTCAAGCAATCGGTATCTGCATGGTGTGATCATAATGCCTGGATCCCAAACCAACCTCAGGGAAGCTGCTCCACCAATCTGTCGTGTGAAACTGAAACAGATGTTATGCCCTAACCTGTGAAGCCATTCACACAACAACAAAACAACAACCAGTCTAATGTCAGGATCCCAAATCACTGCAGGATCAGTCATACCAAACTGCCCTGTGTCGCCATCATTTGTGAGAAAGTCCTCAACCCAACTGAGAACCTCACTCCAACTGAGATCACTGGCACCTCCACGGTTAGATGTAGGGAGAAACCAAACTTCACACCAATCGACTCCCTGAATAAATGCCAACCGCAAGTACGTCCCTCCTGGATCCCATAAGCAAAAGGGCCATCCATCTCCCCAGTTGGCTGAAATATCCTGATGCCGGATGCCCCTACTGAGTGAATCACCAGAAATGTCCAACTGCCATAACACTGCCCCTCTGATTTTTCGCCCGAACTGGAAACTGTACTGAAGAGACAAGATACGCAGACTGTCAGACAAGGCTTCCATTTGCAAGTGAGGAAGCATACCAAACCAATCACTCACCCCACACCTCTGCAATAATCGGGAAAGAAAGTTCTCTGTAGGTGGGCTGAATGGAAAACCAATTGCACCCCATATAATGTGGTCAACATGCGATGCACTAACCAACTCTACTGGAATTCCTAAATCAGCATAAGGATTCCATAACTGTCTCTCAATACCCGAATTCATACAGTGTATACCATGGTGTGAAAAATTCACCCCAACAAGCATAATCATCATACCAAGCTCGATAACCCGTACTGAATAAGCTCTACCCGAACATCATCATCATGCCTAAAATATGTGGTGATAGAATTACCATAAGCACTGGATGAATTAGTATGATAATGTAGAGGAGTCGCGGTTGTGTGGAAAGAGGAATGATCCAAAGGATGCTCGCCAGCACGAGACATCTCACCATCAACGAGAGGTAGTGCAAGGAAAGGCATATCACCCATCATGCCATAAGACATAATTGCCCATCCTGGACTGCTGTTGTAAAAACCACACTGCTCAGCAACTGAGCTCATCACGCTACTCCAACCTGGTGACCGAGATTCACCTCTAATAGCTGACCCTGGGTCCCAAATTCTGTAATCGACCTCATCCTCGTCATGGGGATAGGAAATACCTTCCTCATCTAGCTCAAAGAAAGGATTATCAAATGTCAATTCAGCATCCATCTCAAACAAGAAATTGTCGATCGCCTAAAATTTATCTAACTCATAAAGAAACTCTGGAAGATCCAAAGATCTTTTGGGACAACTATCCAAGTCATAGGCCTGTTGTATGCTATCAAGTTCCTGTATCACCTCCTGAAAGAATTTAGACCTTTCCCTGTCGTTCTGTTCCCTGTGCTGACTAGTGGCAACAATCTGATTTCTTGCTTCCTTAAGAGCAAGATGTGTGTGCCCCAATGTTTCCTGAGCAATATTAAGCTCTCTGTTGAGCTTGTTAGTCTCATCATCCTTTTTCGTCAACTGCTCAGCATAATTTTCTGCAACCTGTAACAGATAGTCGCGATCTGACAATAAACATAGATATTTTGATTTCCAAACCTCAAATGCTGTTTTGATCCCCTGTAAATCAGCAACATAAGATCCAATCCTTATATCACCTTGTCCTGTCTCTTTCTGAGCTTTCCTGTAAAGATCCTCAATAATCTGGTGAGTGCTATCATGGTGAACAAGAGGTGCCGTAATAGCATCGTTACTGACTTTCAGCTTACTCTGCAAGGCACGCTTCTTATCGTTATCATTTTGAAATGCACTCTCAGATTGTTCATCCAATTCATCATTATGCATATGTGATGCGCTGCTATAGAAATCACATGATTCCTCATATTCTGTACCCTGCATATTTGCTACCTCTTCTTTAGTCTTTCCTTCATGCATTGATTCAATATTTGTTTTGCAATCCCCGACTTCAATGACAACCTCATAAGGCTTTTCTTCAATAACTGACTTAGCTTTTTGTTCACTTATAGGTTGATTAATGATAGCTGGAAACTCTTCATATAAATTTCTGCACCTATCTTGTGCAAGTAGATCTCGAGCCAAATCATGACACTGTTTCTTTGACATTAAAGTCTTGTGTTGTAGCTTTGGATGAAAGTCCATGAAACTAGAGAAGGTTAAATCTCTCTGAACCTGTGGGGGAAGTGTGTTATACTCATCATACATGCCGAGTATTTCTGTCCTTACATCAGGTTGTGAAATCAGGGCTAACTGTTGCTGTACCTTAGCAAGATCCTTCCATACTTTTTCCAAACCGTGCATCTTTAGCTCTTCAGCAGTTGACGTGAAGGAAGACTTAATATCCCTCATCCGATACCACTGTAATGCTCTCGACTTCTTATGCCCCAATTCTTGACTTTAAATTTTCTGAATTCTTCATCCACAAACTCAATATAAATTTCTGAGTTTTGTATCTATAGTGGCCTGCCCCCTTTGTTTACAAGTTATGATGATTTCACTGTACTTTTCAATACTCAGGAAATTTGTCAAACAGTTGGTTCATGATCTAAATATGTGTCTTGTTGGTTTCTCAAATTTTTTTTTTCTTCAGATTTTCCCTTACTTCAAATCATATGGCAATATGACGCAATATTGAAAGAAAGATATGCATCTTATACTAGCCCCGGAAAGTCACAATGATATTAAAAGAACACTAAATATTTTTAAATTGTAGATTGTAAACAATTTATTAGAAATTTTGACCTCATTAACAGATCTGGGCAATTTTAACAGCCTCTATGTTGCTCAGAACTGGTTAACGTATATATATTCAGAAGTCTGTAATCATATAATTTTTAGGCTTCGATATCTAGATGTGTCCTGGGACTCAGTAGTGATAGAATTTCTGGTTACTCAAAATCACCAACCCGTACAATTGAGAATCTATAGCAGTCCGTTCAATCCATTTAATATGAGTCAGGGAATAATTCTCTGAGTATGATTGACTGTACCAACAATGACTCCTCAACTCCTAGCAACCTCCTGCACTGTCAATTTTCCTTGTATTATTGCCGTGGCCATGTAGGGAATATATGTGCATCCCGTGAACATCCTAATCACCAACGATGAACCATTAAACTTTTGTCATCCGTAGGAAAGAGATTGCCGGTGACTCTCTTCTTTGCATGACTTTCGGGTTGTTGCAGACAAAGGGTTCTACCAATGAAGACGATTTTTAATCATTCTCCATTGCAGTTACAGTTCTTGACAAAAAATCTTGGAGTAGCTTCGCAAAACAAAAAAACATGGGCAACTAACTCTTCACAAGCATCAAATATTATAATTGGCTCCGCAAGCAATTTTGGCTCAACCAATATTTCCTTTCACACACCGGGCGTTACCTTCGCTATAGCAAAATTGTATTATTTTGAGTACCACTTATGAGGAGTCGATTTCAATGTGAATTGGGACCCACACATTTTATAGCAAGGTAATATGAACGTCTAGCCATAATTTATCCATATATTTTCTTTGAGGTCCAAACCATAAGAGTGCGATGGTGACTACGCCCAGCTCTTCCTTAAGAAAGAAATATAACATTCACATTAAATCATCAAATAACTCCTTCGCTTATATAGACTGGGCCCACCCAATATTTTAATTCTCCACACGGAATTAATCGCCAACACCTCTCAGAAATTAATTAATTCCTCCTCGACTATATTAATTAATCACGACACAAGCTTATCTATCGAAAATCTCAAATTCCACATTAAATTATAGCTTTCGAAAAGCTTTGGCAAAATAGCAATTGATTTTATTATTATCTCCGTCTCAAAACCTTTGCATTATTCCCGAAACATTTGCCTTCCCGCACCTATAGACTAAACAAATATTTGTTCAAAATTTCTGATGAGTCACCCCATACGCTGCAATACAATGTTTATTCTTTTACTATACCGAGCGGGGTCCATTGAGACCATTATTTCCCACGACAAACGTATATTCTTGGCTTAAATATAATAAGCATACCAGTTCCTTAAGTTTTAAATCAGCTTCTCTGTCCAAACTTCGAGTATTAAGACCTTCAATTTGTAATACGCCCACAACATCAAATTAACGGCAGGCAAATATATTTTTATTTAAATCGACTTATTTTCTCAAAGCTCCTGAAAATAATCTTACGACACATAAGCTTGATATGCCCAAACTTAAGAAGTTCCGTTCCCGAATATTAAATCCACACCTTTTACAAGAGAAATACCAAAATGTGGAACAACCCCCGCCAAAGCTATATATTAATCACCAACAATAGAATAATATCGGCCGCTCTGAATTGCTACGCCAGCCAAAGTTCCAAAGTAACGAGACTCGGACCCGGCTCGGACCCAGCAAGGGTAACTCGACTCGTGACCCGGCTCGGACTCGCCCATGACTCGGCAGTGACTCGGCAAAGTGACAAGACCCTTGAAATTTAGAGATTTTTTAGGATTTAAAGAACATTGCATGCGCCCATTATTGAATAAAGCTTAAAGACACAATAACATCATGAAATAGAAGGGAATTTGATAATTTTGATCACATACATAAACATTTCATTTTGAACATACATCGATTACATAAGTACAAAGGTAAATTGCTAAATAGTAAACAATAGTTGAAGGAAATAGCACTAAGCAAACATAGCTATATAAAATCCATCAAATCCATGAAATCCATCACATCAATAGTCATCATCAAATGTTTCAATTTTCAAACATATGTTAAGTTAAACAAAAACTTAAAACAAGTCTATGACTCTATGAGTCTATAGCTATGGGCTATGGCTCCTAGTCCTCATCCTCATCCTCATCCTCATCCTCGTCCTCATCCTGATCCTGATCCTGGACCTCAGCATCGGCCTCAGAATAATCTATAGTATGGCTCCTAAGGCGTCTAAAGTAGGTCCTGGATGACCGATTAGCCATAGCCTCTGCCTGTGTGGTGCCA
>MU227423.1:1903099-1932712 GCA_018584345.1 Thuja plicata
TGGGTCCCACAGAAAAAAGTACACCCTGCTACTGGCAAAAACTGTAAGTTCCTGTAGCATCACCCAAAATGTGAAACGGATAGCCCTGTAGAGAGACCTCAAAAACCCGCTCACCCAAACTCCTGTATTGAGTTTGTCTCTGCTCGGATCCCGAAAGAAGTGAACTTTAGGATCATCAAAAACCAAGGAGTATGGGGAGTTCGGATCCCCGATATACTGAACTTCCCTAGCACACCCGACAAACCTGTACCAAGTGTGTAGATCCTCTGCACAACACTGCTGACTACCTCTGTACCAAACTGTACCCGGGCCTGGATATCTTCCCTTTGAATAATCTTTGTAGTCACAGTAACTCTCCAAATCTCCTGCTATTGACTTGCAGCCAAAACTTCCATCAACTGCTGATGGCAGGAGCCCATCCCATAATGGATGATAAGGACTAAGAGCCAATCCACATCTGTGTGCCATCAACTCATCAACCTGAGGATCGAAGGAAAAACAATGAGCGCTCCTCACCATGTAATGGCGAGAAAAGGCTCCGCTCTCAGTCAAGGGCTCATCAATCCCTAGTCGTGAACCCGAAGATAGCTCCCATTGCGAACTCTGCAAAATAGGTTGGACAGGATCCTGGGTGACCCTCTCAACAAACCCAACCTCAAACTCTCTGTGAGGGAGCATCGTAGTCAAAGTACCTACAATCTCTCTCACCAAACGCCGGATCGCGCCTGTACCCCGGATGAGAACACCCTCAGAAGCTCGGTAAGATCCCTCACGAATTTCTGAACTCTCAAGAAGGTGATCCAAGAATGATTCCGGGCAGTAACATCTATAAGAGGTAGCATCCAACTGCTCCCCTCGGAACCATAACTGGTCATCGGGTGACTGTGACGTCGCCAACTGCCTAACATCACCAGCTATGCGCTCCCCAATAACCGACTCAGGTGATACTATGCCTCCCGGCTGAGCAATCAAAGGGGTAGTGTCATGAACAGGAACACTAAATGCTGACCGGTCCATATCACTGCCTACAATATTCTGTGCTGTATCACCTGACGTGCTGCTACCAACTGTAGTATCCATCCCAAAGTCCGACACACTACAACTCTCTACTGCAGTGTCTAACTCAACTGCACAAGTATCAGATGGAGGTGAGTCTGCACCTCCAATGCTGAAATCACGAGTGGATGTATCCCCATTGCTATCACATCCAACTACCCTAACTGTGGACATCATCAGATCATCAGACACCATAATATGTAACTGTACTGGGCTAGGGTTTTTGATTGTGAGTATTTAGAAATTTTCACGCTTTTTCAAATAAATCGGGGGTTTTAGTTTCTTTGTTTTGTTATGATTTTTTAACAATAAAAATTGAGGGTATTTGAGAAGCTGAATTTTGTCTCATTTTTCGTGTCTCTGGATAGCGAGAGGGATGGCTTTGTTACCCAATATCATGTTGGAAGGAAGCTAGTGATTCAGTGACAAGAATAACATGTTTGGAAATAGCGCATGCTGACTATTTTTTAGTACCAGTGCCTTGATGAACTTGGTCTTGGTAAATCTACTTGTCCCACAATTGTAGGTAAAGACCAAGACAAGTTTGATGAGCGTAATTGTGAAGCGGTTATGTTGCTCAAGTTATCTGACACCAAGTACCCAATTTTTGCCCTAGGTCACAATTTTTTATCAAAGGAGGTAGGGTTTAGAGATACCTTTTACTTTGATTGAGTCCTTGCAAACAAGTTAGGAATTATTTATAATCATAATTCATAATGAGACCTCTTAAGTTAGAAATAAGCATATATTGGAAATGTAGATCAAATCAATAGATTGCTTGAATTAATTTTAAGATGTCTCAACCATAGAAGTGATAAGGTGCCCTAGTGACCCCCTCCCTTAGGCCCAAGACTAGATATACCATCCCTCTTGGCCTCTTTTGGTCCGTGCCATCCATATGAGGTGGAGTACCTAGTGTGATTTCCTATCACTGTTTTTCTCAATCTTGCCACTTCTATCTCACTTCCGATGATTGAACATCCATATGCATTTGTTTACCATGATAGAGGTCACGAGGAACATTCACAACGGGGTGCCTAGATAGTCCATGCTTCCTAAGCTCAAAGGCAGTCCCCTTTGTCCCCCTTTGGCTCCATGGGACTCCCTAGTCATATACAATGAGGTGGCGTGCTTAAAAGGTGACCTCATCACTCTTTTCCCACCCATGGTTCCTCATTTCCCCTAGACGTGGCTGGTTACAGCAGTCAGAAAGCACACAGTATTTCACACAGTAAATCCTATATTAAAATATTCCTAAGTCAGCAATGAAATGCATATTGAATCAAAGGTATGCAGATTATCTGTACATGTCTGTATATGTATCTGTATATAAATAATCATATACTGATATCATAATCTTGAACTGCATATATAATTCAATAAAGAACAGTCATCAATGGATTCCTTATGCAATGTATGGTGTCACATGATATTCATACCCAAGATTGCAGATCTGAATATTATTATTATAATCTTCTTTTTCTTCTTGATGTCCTTTCTTCTCTTTCGGTGATTTTGGACAATGCCTTCTTTCCTCTTAAATATCCTTCAATATTGCTGGAGAATTGCGTCTCCTAGGTGGTTACCCTTTCCTTCAAACAATGGTGTCTTTTTGTTTGTTTGGTGATGTGTCTTCATGAACATACCTTTATCTAACGTGGATTAACAAGTTATTTTCTTCTTGCAAACCGATTTGGGAGTGATCTAATCAATAATGTAATACAATCAGCTGCATATGGTGCAATTGGGGCAAGGTGCACAATTACTGAAATTGTGAAGTCTTACATTCGTAAGACAATTTCAGAACATGGTTCTGCTATCAGATCGGGGACCTGACAGTCCTGATTGGTTTGATGATTGTATGGTTAATATAGATTGATTTCTGGTCTGTTTGCTTGATTCCCAATTTATGTTTGATGGATGACTAGGTGATTGTTGATTTAATAGCTTGATGCTTGATTGCTGAGTTGTTTGCTTCCTTGATCCTAAGGTGAAGTGATGATTGATATGGATTTGATGATTGTTTGCTTGATCTTGTTGATTGATTGATATCACGAGGGATTAATGATTGCTGAATTCATGAGTGATGATTGATAGGTGATCCTTTAACGCTTGGAATGAGTTCTCCTTTATATTTCCTTGGTGAAAGGGTCACCACATTTCATAAGATTTGAGTCACCACTTTTCATTGTTGCTTTTTGAGAATAATAAACAATTCTCCAAATTTATCACTCTTGGATGTCCTCCTCAAATGAATCCTTCTCCCTTTTATATCTTCCAATGAAAGGGAGAGTCACGCCTCTTTATCACACCCGCCTTTTGCAACGGTCACACCCTTTGACAACACGACCTTTTGAGAGTCACAACCCTTCATCCTTTATGCCTAGTGAGAGAGTCGCAACCTTTCATAACTACCACCTTTTGAAAGAGTCGCAACCCTTCATCATTCATGTCCTTTGAAAGAGTCACAACTTTTCTTAATTACCACCCTTTGAAATAGTCACAACCCTTCAACCATTCTTCCCATTCCAATCTTCCATTAATCCTTCCTTAGTTTCCATGTTCCTCTCTTTCTTCTTTTCTCCTTGTCACATTCCAAATGAAGTACTCTTCTCCCTTTTATACCTCATTTTTGAGGGAGACACATTTTCTATTCATGCCTTTAACTTAAGGAGATTTTATTTATTTATTTTAATTTTATTCTTTTATATTTTTAATTTAATTACTGTTGTTTATTATCTAATGATAATCCTATTTCAAGAAGGGGACATGACATGAGATGCTTCCAGAATTGCCTTTTGACAAGACGACTACAAAATTTTGGACTCACTTGAAGAATCTGCCCGAGATGTTAGATAAAGGCAAAGCTTTCTTTCTTAAAAATATGTTGTTCTCAATTATGATGGATAACAAGATGTCTTTACAGGATCATTTAATGAAGGTCAAAGACATTTGCAATCAATTGTAGGCTATTGGTCACAAAATGGAAGAAGAGGATATGATGGTTATCTATTAGGAAATAAGGTTTACATTTAATGATATAATTAGTTTGTAGTTAGGTTGGTTGGGAAGTTCATTCCCATAAGTTAGTTTTGCACAGGAAAAATAAGGCTCTACAAGCCATTTGCTAAGCAATGTAAAATTGATCTTTTTGGAATATCAATATATTTTTTATGTTAGTTTATTTGCAGTCATGGTTTGGTTTTTTTTCTCCACCGTATTTCAACATTGGTATCAAAGCGTTTTGAAAATTGGCCGTGAAGAAGAAATAACTTGTAGTTGATTGCTTGCTGATTTGAAACCGAGTTTGTTTTGTTGGAGAGGGCTATGACATTTAATTTGAAGCATACAATGCAACAATAATGTAAACAGTGAGGGAGAAGAAAATCAATATTTAAATGTGTTGTGTGAACCGTTTTAAAGAGAATATGTGCTGCGCATTCCACCATCTAGTTTCTCTGAAGACTTTACTGATTAGGGTTTCAAGGCTCTTGGAGAATCTGATGCATAGAATGTAAAGATAGATTAGGTTGGAGATTGGAGGAAATGGAGGCAGGAGGATATCTATCATTTTGAGCTAGCTTCTCACTCAGGTTTGATTTATTGCATGAGAAGCAAATTAGTTTTATTGTTTGAATCCCTCTTCATGGAGAAAAGGGGGGATTTCGCAGATAATTGAGTGTCTCCATCTACATAGCAACTGTTTTAGTTTGTAGATAATTGAGTTTGTCTCGATTGGCAGACATGTGGGTGGTATCTATGGATCATTGAGTTTGTCTCGATTCATTGTATTTGAGATGTGTTACTGTGGATGATAGAGTTTGTCTCAATTCACAGGAATGGTATGCTCGTGGATAATGGAGTATGTCTCGATTCATAGGTATTGTTGGATAACCATATATTTTCCTAGACCGAGAAGTTTGGGTTAATACTGATGTAAAGTTGTAACATCCCCCTTACTAAAATAGGATGTGATAATAAATAATAATAATAATAATAATAAATTTATACATTATATATATTCTAAAGATCATTCATGATGAAGCCAATTACATAACCCTTAAAAGATATTCGTTCTCCTGTTTAACATGGAGAGGTATAGAATAAGTTGACAACAATTAAGGGAACAACATAGATGTATAAAGAGGATTACCCATGCTGAATATTCACATCTGCCATACAGTATAATCTGTTCAGAGTGATTCCACTTGGAGGCCATGTATGCCAAATATGATACCATGTATGCCAACATCAGCAAGTAAGACTAGAGAGTCAAGAGCAACGAACAAAACTTGGGATCACATCAGCAAATAAGGTGAAAGCATAGTATCGAATAAGAATCCACTTTCAAATTCAGATCATTATAAATCAAAGTGTCTATTAGAGCCAGTGTATAAGATTTGGAGATTAACATCAAGAGGAGTTGGAAATTAGGTAGAACAAAGAGCAAGATATTGACATCCAGATGTCAATTCTGTGACTGTCATAATGAGCATATAACTTAAATTCCTAGTTGGGATCATCCTCAAGTAGGAATTCCATGAGAATCAGAAAGTAAAGACTCAAAGGTCAGATTGCTGAAGAGCATTGTGATAGAACACATAGCAAAAACCATTGTGATATCAGATAGAACAACGTGGAGAAGTTACAAAATAGGTGAAGTAGCAAGCATGGAATCCTAGCAAAAGCATTAAGGTCTTCAGCAAGAAATAATCCTCAAGAGCTTGGGTTAGTAGGGGGAAAAGGGGCTGCAATTAAGGGAGAACCGCTAAGGACACCCTATTGCTAGCACCTTTCCAAGGCTGCAATTAAGGGAGAATCACTAAGAGCACCTTATTGCAGTGGTAGTAAGGGAGAACAACTATAAGGGAACCCTACTATGTTGTGATTAAGGGAGAACCACTAAGGGCACTCTATTGTAGTAGTTAAGAGCGAACTATTAAAGGCACCCTATTATAGTGGCGGGGAGAACAACTATCAGGGCACCCTACTACAAAGCAGAGATCACACATCTTTGGATACCTATATACATTGTTATATTATAAATGCCATATGTATATAAGGATAAGGATGGATACAACAAAGTATAGGGTATCCATAAGGCCTGGGAAGAGATAAGTCTCTCCTAAGGATTACAAGGATGGATACACCAAAGTATAGGGTATCCATAAGGCTTGGGAAGAGGTGTGTCTTTCCCAAGGATTATAAGGATAAGAATGGATACACCAAAGTATAGGATATCTATAAGGCCTGGGAAGAGCTAAGTTTCTCCCAAGGATTATAATGATGGGTACACCAAAGTATAGGATATCAATAAGGCCTGGGAAGAGGTGAGTCCCTCCCAAGGATTATAAGGATAAGGATAGATGAACGAAAATATAGGGTACCCATAAGGCTTGGGAAGAGACGACTCTCTCCCAAGAATTATAAGGATAAGGATGGATATGCCAAAATATAGGTTATCATAAGGCCTGGGGAAAGATGAGGCATAATGAGATGGTGAAATGGCTTTAAGGGCCTTTCTAGGTTACCCATAAAAGTGACTAGAGCCCTAGAAGGCCCTTACCCAAGGAGTCAAATAACTTGATTACAGTCTCTTCCCAAGGATTAGGAAGGAAGTGAGAATGGGAAGTAGTCACGAGCCACCAAGTTGAGTTAGAGAGTCGCGCAGAGTAACTTCTCTGGGACTTGGTATAGAAATGACTCACGATAAGGCCTCCTTTCCACTTACCTTTATTGTGTAAAAGAATCTAGATACTCTTATACTTCTTTTATGTTTTTATATATGTTTTATATTGAAATATTCTAACTCGTGAGTTGGTTCGTCCTTGAGGACCATTGTAAAGTAGGACAAGCACCCTACTAAGTAGGACACCTTGGGTTTTTAATCCGGGACATAATGAAGAAATAAAATCATAAAATGAAGAGGAAACTCGTTAATATCATAGTTGCACAACAAAAGCTACTCACATTGAAAGATTTGTATGAAGATTTGCCTTAGTTGGGGACAAGCAATTTTGGGGAAGGGTGGACTGTGATGTCCCCTTTCTAAAATAGGATTTGATAATAAATAATAATAATAAAAAAATTACACATTATACATATTCTAAAGATCATTCATGATGAAGCCAATTACATAACCCTTAAAAGATATCCATTCTCCTATTTAACATGGAGAGGAATAAGTTGACAACAATTAAGGGAACACCATAGATGTATAAAGAGGATTACCCATGCTGAATATTCACATCTGCCATATGGTATAATCTGTTAAGAGTGATTCCACTTGGAGGCAATGTATGCCAAATATGATAATGACTCAGAATACAAAACGGAGCATCAACATCTATACAAAGCGACTAAGTTGAAAATACAATTGATTGCCAACGATAAGACTAATGCTGAATAATATGATTAAGTCTCAAGGCCTTTGGTTTATGGAGTGATCGTTTACATTGACGAAATAGATTATGTGGCATGTCAACATGATAAGAATCGGCCATAATGTTAAAAGAAATCACTGCGAACATCTTAAGATGGTGCAATCTTCAAAGTCTCCGTTGATACAATGAGCAAGCAATCACAATCTTCATTGAGAAGTAAATGGATAATAAGTTATCACCTTGGACTTGTAAAGATGGACACGATAGCGGAAATCCAAACTAAGATCGTTAGCTAAGTCATAAGCAATGGTCATGGTCTAAGAAAAGAAAGCTTTTTGGCAAGATGACGACTTGTGATCACTCATATACCAATGAGATGAGTCAAATCTACTATCGACAGTCATCATTATGTGTTGGGAGTTAACGACTCCCTTAATAAACAATTTAATGAGATGGGCATGCCTATCATAGATAGAAACTGCTGTAGAAGATTATGAAGGATTAGTGATGGATATATACTTCGTTAAGGGTATCGTGAAGGAGATACTTCAGCAATAAGTAGCTTATGGTTATTAAGTGAACGATGACATAGATATAGTATTAGATTAATCTGCGAATAGCTATGATCCTCGTTCGCTTAGAATACAAAAACTAACTACATTTTAATATTCATCATGCTAACATGAATGCGATATGATCAACGGTAATAGAAATAGGTTGAATTCGACATGGATTTGTCAGCAATACTAATGGTTATGGAAGCGATTAGTAAAGGGACTAATCATAGGTCATACCAATCAACATGAGAAAAGGATGTATTGGTTAGAAGTAATGCGATTTAAGAGATGTTGGAAGAGTCAACAAACATGCCTCTTGAAGACATCCTATCCATTCACAAGATATAAGAAGACATTCAAGATCACTACAAAGGCAGGAGGGGAATAGAAGGATACAAAATATATAGGAGAGATAAGGATCATTGAATCAGGGGAAGTAAGATCAAATCATAACAGGACATATAGACAACACAATGCTTATATATATAATTTGTAATTGGTAGGTTTTGTTAAGAATTTATTTTGCAGAGCTCAAAGGAGCCAAGTAGCCAAGTAAGACAGAAGGGGCTGCACCCGCCTATAAGGTCAAGATGCAGGAAACATTAGCCATAAATTGTAGACAAAGCATTCAGATTGCATGGTTAAAAGGATGAGGTATCAAGAAAAGCAATAACAATTTTGTTTTCTTTATCAGAATTTTAATAACACATTGAATGTTACAAAGAGCATATCAGACATATTGTGGATCGAAGATATAATCAGTCAATTATATAAAAGTGTATATATGTAACCAGACCTTTATATATCAAATCTATATTTGCTTTCATAAACGCTTTTATACCAAATCATAGCTATAATTATCTCATTAAATTGTATAAGTTAGAAAGTATTTAACAAGGGACATTACAGTTGGATAAGCAGCCATTTGCCTAGATCAGGAAGTATAGGTTGATGCTGATGAAGAGTCAGAGATTCAAAACATTTACCTAGACCAGGAAGCTGAGGTTAATGTTGATGAAGAAGAGTTGGAGATTCCAGACATTTGCATAGACCAGGAAGTTTAGGCTAATGCTAATATAGTTTTGTTCTTGTTTTTCTTCACAACGTAAACCTTAAGGGGGGATTGTTAAGAAATAAGGGTTTACATTTAGTAATATAATTAGTTTGTAATTAGGTTAGTTAGTTGGTTGGGAAGCTCATTCCCGTAAGTTAGTTTTGCAGAGGAAAAATAAGGCTTTATAAAGCCATTTGCAAAGCAATGTAAAATTGATCTTTTTGGAATATCAATATATATTTTTTTATGTTAGTTTATATGTAGCCATGGTTTGATTTATTTTTTTCACAATATTTCAACAGTTATCATACTGAAAAGCTTATTTCGATCCTATGAGCACTTCATCGAAACTCTCAACATCACCTCTACCAATGTCTATCTAAAGTTTGATGATTTGTGCAACAAGCTCTTATAGGGCATCTGGAAGAAGCAGTTTGGTAGTGGCAGCAACATAGTCAGTGTGGAACAGGCTTTTATTGCCAAAGATAAAGGCAAATGCAAGTCCTCTTAGCTGAAAGGACAAAGAAAATCTGATGATTGTTAAAAGAATCCAAAATATATCACATGTCATTATTGTGGTAAAACCTGGTTATATGAAGAAGCTCTACAGAAGGGTTGGCTGGTCAAAAATCCGACTAGGGAGGGTCTCAACAAAAGGCTCATGTTATAGAGAATTCAGAGTTAACCTTTTATGCATTCATGGCCAAATGACTAGAAAATCATGCAAAGTCTTTTCCATGGTCTATTGATTCTGGTGCAACTTGACATTCTACAAATAGGAGAGATTGGTTCATGGAGTATAAGGCTTGCTTTGATTTAGTAATCCTTGGTGGTGGTGAAGAGTATATAGTTGTTGGCAAAGGGAAATGTTTAGATATCCTCTGGAGGGAGAAATCTTGTTTTTCTCATTGTATGCTTTGTTTTGGGCATGGAGCTCAATTTTCTCTCATTGAGTCAGATTATTCGCAATTGTCCCAAGTTGGACGTCATCTTCAGTGCACATAAGTGTCATTGTGGAAAGGAGTCCACGAAAACCATTGTAGTTGGCATCTAAGATCATGGGTTGTATTGGCTAGTTGATATATATTTATTTTTCGGCAAAAGTGGCAAGCCTCTAATGATATCAATAATATAACTGGTTCAAGAGCTCAAGAGGGAAAGAACCAGAAAGAAAACCCTCCATCCTTGCTCAAATACAATGGACAATAGAAGAGACATACCTAGAGAGAGCTAAAATCTAAAAAATCTACCCCTAGATATCTGCAAAGAGACTATATCACATAGATTACATCTCTTTTTACATGTCTCAGAGCGTTATTCCATCTCCAAAAACCTCGAAACTCCCAGATTCCGGCTTCTGTGAATCCCACTACTTTGTCTTCGGATTATGATGCTGATCTGAAATATGGCATACCACACAAAATTAAACTTGCACCTTTTCCATTTGAATGACGTCTACTGTTGCTGGGAATTCTTCCTCTAGGTTATATGAATTTGTTAATGTGTTCAAAATAGTTTTATCACAGCCCAAATTGGCAAGGAGATCCGCTGGTTTGTTACCTTCCCTGTATGTGTGTGAAATACGAAATTCTTGAAATGAATCTATCAGACTCCATGATTTCTTGAGAATATATGCTATTTTCCAATTCGTAGACTTTCTATTTATACTGGCATTAATAATAAGAGATGAATCCCCTTCAATATGAATTTTTTTAATTCCCAATTTCTTTGCTTGGGTTAGGCTAGTTAACAATGCTTGGGCCTCCGTAGTATTATTTGTACCTTGCGGGATGGGAGAGGAAATGAAAGCTTTGACATCAACCACATAATCACTGATACATACTCCAATTCCCAAGTCAGCCGGGTTACCCCGAGAAGCACCGCCAACATTTAGTTTGACAAAATTTGTATTTGGGGGATGCCATTTGATGTTCGTTTTGTCTACTGCTTGTTGATTGTGCCTATTTGCTGCATCAAAAGTAGGAATACAGATAGATTTCCAGTTGTTAAGTATGAGTTTGTCCCATGAAGTAAAATGAGGATTAGACTTGGCATTGTTTTGGATATATGCATTCACAATCTCCGAAATAGACTTCTCGATACTTTCCAAAACCTTGTCCAGAGGGGAAGTTACCTTCCTAAAAATACGTTTATTTCGTTCCTACCAAATTGATTAGATAATTGCTGCTAGAACACATTTCCAGATACAAGCAAACATGGATGAAGAAAAAAGTATAGCCATGATTGGAACATATCCCATAGTGTGTTAGGAAGTGGCATTACAATACTTAACTTGTTCATGACATAAAACCAACACTGTTGAGCGAATGGACACTCCATAAATAGGTGATCTGCTGTCTCAAATTCCTGGTCACATAAGACACAATGAAAAGCTTGTGTTATCTGCATTTTTTCAAGTTTATCACTAGTTAAAATTCAATTCCTCAAAGCTAACCAAGCAAAGCAACCAGCCTTCGGTAAGCCTGGACTATTCCAACAAAATGAGAAGGCTCTATATTTTGTCTTCTGGGTTTCCATCTTTTGCAGAGCTTTATATCCGGTTTTAATTGAGTATGCTCCATCCTTAGAGGGAGCCCATACCAATTTGTCTTCATTTTGAGAGAAGTATACAGTTCTATCTTGAAAAACAAAAAGGAGGCAATTTTGTTTATCAATTCTGATTGGAAGGGTAGCTGGATCCTTCCAAATTACTTTGCCTGTAAAGATCTCAACTGCATCCACATAACCAATAAGTTTAGAACCCCAATGATCCGTGATGATTTGCATAATATTTGAAAGGATATCATTTTGGCTCAAGGGTGGCAGTCCATTCCATGAGTCTTCCCAAAAAAGAGCTTGATTACCATTGTGAACTTCCCAAGTTGCGTACTTTCTAATCACTTCTCTTGAAGAGATCATAAAATTCTAGATGGCAGAACCTTTTGGAGGATATAAAACATTTATGGCTCTTAATAGATTTGAAGAATCTAAATATTTCTCTTGCATAATCTTGCACCATGTAGTCTCAGATTTAGTATACATATGCTAGATGAGCTTACCACCAAATGCCATATTTCTTTTCGATAGCTCCAACAAGCCTACTCCACCAACTTCTTTACTCGATGACATTTCATTTAGTGAAATTAACGGGATTTTCTTTTCATCTGTCATATTGCCTTTCCATATGAAATCTCTTATCAACTTGTCGATTTGTTGAACCACTGACTTAGGAGCTTTCAAATCAGAGATATAATAATTCGGTATGGTTGACAAAACTGTTTTGATCAGTAATATCCTTCCTAGCAGTGAAATCCATCTAGCTTTCCATGCATAGAGTTGATATTGGAGAGTCTCAGGAACACACATTGGCTGCAAAGAGTTCATCTATCAATACTCATTGGCATTGGCATTATGGGCATCTCAACCTCTCTTATCTCATTTAGTTGGCTTGAGAGAATATGGTAGATGACGTACCTGAGACTCAACAACATACACAATGTGTGCAAAGCTTGCCAAGTAGGGAAGCAACATTGAACTTCATTTCCAGACTGACAAGCTTGGAGATCTTCAAAGTTCCCTTAGCTGGTTCATGCAGATGTTTTGGGACTAATGAATATTGCATCTATTACTTGTGCTAGGTATTTTCTCTTGTTTGTTGATGATTTTAGTAGGAAAATGTGGGTGTTTTTCGTCAAAGCAAAATTTGTGTTTAATTAATTCAGATTTTTAATGCCTTAGTTGAAAAAGAGTCTGGATGTCCAATCATCACTCTTAGGTCAGATAATGGGGGTGAGTTTTGTTCCCACGAATTGTCTGACTTTTGTTCTTAACACAATTCAAGTGTCAGTTTACCACACCTTGTACCCCTTAAGAGAATGGTGTAGTTTAGAGGAGGAACTATACTATTATGGAAATGGCCTGATGTATGTTGGAGAAAAGGAATGTTCCCAAGAAGTTCTGGATTGACAATTTAAATTGTAGTATGCCCTGTTAACAAGTCTTCCACATAGGTTGTCAAGAAGATGACCCTAGAGGAAGCTTGGTTTGGAAGGAAACCAAGAATCGACCATATTAAGTTTTTGGTTCCACTACATATGTTTGGATTCTAGGTGCCAAGAGAACCAAACTGGATTCCAAAAGTTAGAAGTTGATGCTTACAGGTTACAATGACAATCATAAAGCCTACAAGCTGATCGATGTGGACACTGATCACCTAACATTCAACAGAGCTTTAGTCATTGATGAAGAAGGTGGGCCTTATTAGCTCTCTTCTCCCATTAATGGTCTTGAGGATCAGCCTCTGAACGCTTCAAATTTGGGTGTTTGGCTTCCAGAATCTACCTAAAGGGGAGGATTTTGACAATTTCGACCTTGTGGAATCTCCCAGGCAAGTACCCATACCAACAGATTTCCCTCGGGACAATATGGATCAACATCTAGATGGTTTCATTCTAGGTAGCCCAAGTCATGGTGATCATCCTGATTTGGAAGAAGATGCATCTACCTTGCGTCCTAAGTGGTTGGAAAAGCTCATTGGTGATGTTTGGGATAATGAATTGGTTGAGGGAAGATCATCCTGAGGTAAGAGCAAGGATATTACATTGAACTTTTCTCTTATGGTCAACATTCAAAATGTTTATAAAGCCCAACATGATTCAGAGGCAAAAGGTAAACTTGAATGGGAAAAAGCTTTGGCATCTAAACATTATAGTCTTTTGAAGAACAATACCTGGGTTCTTTTAGATCTTCCACTGCAAAAGAGATCTATCGGTTGCAAATGGGTGTACAAAGTCAGTTACAAATCAGATGGAACACTTGACAAATACAAAGCATGGTTGGTGGCTAAAGGATTATTGTAGAGAGAAGGCAAAGACTATGAGTAGTCCTTTGTTCCTACAACAAAGATTAGCACCATCTATCTTTTTCTAGCCATTACAACACATTTTGGTTGGAAAGTTCATCAAATGGATCCGAAGAGTGCCTTCCTCAAAGGAGTTTCATAGGAAGAAGTATACATGATGTAACCTCAAGGTTTTAAGGTTGCAGGCAAAGAGCACCAGGTATGTATACTGGTGAAAGCTCTTTATGGCCTAAAGCAGGCCCCTAGGATATGGTACATAAAGATTGACAGGTATTTGGATGCACAAGAATTTCAACAGTCTTTCAGATCCCAATTTATACATCAAAAGCACTAGTAGTGACATCATTCTTCCTTTCATCTATGTGGATGATATTATCGTTACTGCCATTGGTAGTGCGGCACATTTGCTTGAGAAAATCAAATTCAATTCGTATCAGGTTTTTGATAGATTTAGGTGTTTTGCATTATTGTCTAGGTGTAGAAGTTTGGCAGACAGGTGGTAGTATTTTCATTTCTTTGGCTCAATATGCTAGGAGTTTGTTGGACAAGTTCAAAATGATAGATTGCAAAATCTCATCTACACCTATGGAGAAAGGGCTAAAACTTTCAGCCAAATCAGACTCAAAGGTGATTAACGAGTTAGCTTTCAAGCAACTAGTAGGCAGCCTTATCTACCTTATAGCCAGTAGACCTGATTTGAGCTATGTTGTGAGTTACATTTCTTGTTTCATGACAACTTCAAAGGCGGGACATTGGATTGCAGTGAAGCAGGTACTGCGATACGTGACAGGGGCACCTGACTTTGGCATTCTGTATAGTAGCAACAAAGATCCTAGGTTGGTTGGGTTCACAGATTTAGATTGGGTGAGTTTTGTTGATGATAGGAAGTCTACTTCTAGATATGTTTTCAATCTTGGTTCGAGTACAGTCTCATGGCCTAGTAAGAAGTAGAAGGCGGTGTTGGTGCTCAAATCAACAGATTGGATTTTCTATGGACTTGCCAATCCAATGTTGGGAAACCCAAGTGATTTGGCCAACTAACAAGGTTTCAACCAAGACAAGGCTGAACCTTCTGCAATTCTGGCTCTGCAGAACCAAGGCTGGTAGGCCTATACCTTAGATTTATCCTTCAAATCTCAAGGCTTTTTATAGTGGATAAAGTGTACTTCAAACTTCTTTCTCTCACAATATGGCAAAGTACTTGAAAGAAATCTTCACTGAAAGCAATGTGTCACAAAATGTTAACTGAAATGCTTTAATATGTTAAGTGAATGTTTGTGAATTGAAAAGTGCAGATGGATAGAATATCACAAAACTATGAACAATGAACTAAATAATCATAACAATATGTATGTAGACCAGTGCCTTATTTTCTCATGGGCAATAGAGTCAAAATCATCCCAACCCTATGTACAACCTTAAAGACAGTTTACAAGAAACATATCACTTCAAAGGTGTTATGAAATGAGCATATAACCTAAGATAATTCACAATTATCTTAATTGATAATCAATTTTCAAATGACAAACCGATTGATTGTGGCCACAATCAATTGAATTTAACCATACTAGATGAAAAGACCAATTGATAATAGAAACTATGAATTTAACCAGGAATATGCTACACCAAACTATCACTTTGAATAAAATCTATAGATTTTATCTAAGGGACTAAATGAAAATGAAAATGAAAATGAATCTATTCCCACAGATGAGAGAAAAAGGGGACTTATCTTTATTGATTTTAGAAAAATGATACAAGTAGGTTTATGTTATAGTTGTTGATCAAAAACTATCCAAATATGTGAAATTGTATTATATTGTATTGTCTCGTCTCTTTACATTTTACATTATGTATATATATGTGTTTGAGTGGCTTTCACACCTCTTTAGGGTGAAGAGACACAACCCTTATTACAAATTATTTTGAAAAAACAATAAACTAACTAAAAAATAACTACCTAACTTTCGGATTTGGCTTTGGTAGAAAATCCAAGACACCTCGTGAAAAGCTAATATTTCTGATGGAGATAGGAAATTTGATTTCCCGAACTGGGTCGTTTTTAGATTTTTAAAATTCAACCATCTTCAGCCTCTGTCGATATCATCTTTGCAGCAGGTCAAAATTCCAACATTTTCTGAAGGCTTCGATTAGTTAGTTCTATTTATTTGTGTCATAAAACTTCCTTCCTTTGATTTTTTAGTATGGAGAAACTTGCTTCTTGATAATGGATTGGGACTTTTAACTTATCAAAATTTAGGGTACCACCAGGCGGTAGCTCTCTCCTTGACAAAAGAAGAGTATCGAGGAAATGCCAAAGCAACATGTGATGTAGTCTAGCTTTGAAGGGTGCTTTTTGACATGAAAATGTCTCACGCAGGGCCTTCACCCTTGTTTTGTGACAACCAAGGGGTGCTAAATCTTTCCAAAATTCTAGTCCTCCACGAGCATACAAAACATGTGGAGCTTCATTGTCGTTTCATACACCAACTTGTAGAAAATGGACCAGTGATGTTGCAATATATTCCAACTAAATATCAGACTCCAAACATTCTAAGTCCTTGAGTCTAGACAAATTTGTAAAATTTTGGGACAAACTTGGTGTAGTTAGTAGATTGACCGTTAAGGGAGGGTATCATAATAATATTGTTATATTTAGTATAACGGTCAATTATATCAGTAGTTTAGTATTAAGAAACTTTCTTTGTTTATTTTATTTTAGTTTGTTTTCTAGTTGTCGATCGTTATGGAAAGATCTATAATCTCTTATTTAAGAAATCTTTCGCTCTTTTATTTAATATCTCAATCATTTCATAATGTCCCATTTTGGACAGGTTTAAATTATTTAAGGACAATTAAATTATTTAATATTAAGCTTCCTGTATAATTAATAATATTAAATAATTAATGACTTATTAAAGTCAGATCATCAACGGGAAAGGAAGGTAACTAAACAAGAATATTATATAAATGTCTTTTGGGACTGATGAATACACGGAATGGTTAATAATCTATTCAGTTTCAATTTGATTTGAGAACTTTTCAAATTTATGTTCTCCGAATGTACCTGAGGAATTCATGCTTGGAGGAATCAACTAGATTCTGCGCTAGAGCATAAGGGAGGACAAATTTGTGCAGTCTCTTGTGGAGACAAATTTGCAGGTATTTTTCCAAAATAAGAGTTTGATTGAGATTTTCAGAACACAGGGATTTGATATGCTAGAATATAACTATTTTTAGAGATATTCAATATATTCAGAATTAATGAGAGTGGAGGAACTTACAGACAAAATTACAGAAAGAGACTTAGCCTCAATAAAATTTGGGAATTTAGGGAGAGAAAAGGGAAAAGAGTGGTTGCTTGGAAGAAATTTAAAAGCTGGAAGAAGGAAGGGATTTCAAAAAAAAATACAAACTAACAAAGTTGACTTCCTCAACTATCAGAGCCATCAAAGAAAACTATATCTTAATCAGAAAAGAGGGGATTACAGAAGCTAAAGGGTATGATCCGAATTCCTTCCTTTGTAATTTTAATGTTAAGGTAAAGAAAAAGAACGACAGGGAAGGTTTGGTTTGGTCTGTCCCCCCTGAAGGATGGTTAAAGGTTAACTTTGATGGTGCAACCAAGGGTAACCCAGGCCAGTCTAGCAGCGGGGGTCTGATTAGAGATATGCATGGGAATTGTATTACTGCGGTGGCCATCCCCCTGGGAATTCAAACTAGTCATATCGCCGAGGCAACTGGAGCCCTTCATGTCCTCAAACTAGCTAAACAACTTAAGTGTCAAAAGCTATGGGTTGAAGGTGACTCAAACAATATTGTCAGATGTCTACTTGGCAAAAATTAGGCCTCATGGACAATTGAACCAATGATCAAGGAGCCTGAGGTCATCTTAAGTACCTTTGATAAGGTATTTATTTCTCATGCTTTTCGTGAAACGAATAAGGCAACGAATCGCATAGCCAACCTGACTGTCATGAGTAAGGAAATGATTACTTGGCAAGGCGGCATTAAGTACGATAGCATTCTTATGGAGATAATCAAAGAGGATGTGACAAGCAGTTATGTTGGTAATATCATTTTTAAAGATGGAAATGATAGATAATTGCATTGGAATTAAGGAAAAGATGATTATTAATTGGGGGAAGTACAAGGAAATTTTGATTATATCGCTTCCGCATGTTTTATGGGTTTTTTTTTGGGCTGCTACTTTTAGCTGGAGTTTAGCTAACTGTTTGAAGCCACACACTATTCACATCGTGAATCTGCAGACTATTCATACCACCATTGCCATGGAAGGTGATCCGAAGCGTTAAGAGCCAAAATCTTGTGAAGAATTGAAGCAAAAGGATGAAGTGTGGAGCTAGCTCAAGAAAGATGGTGTGACCACTTACGTGGAACGCCTTCATGGGTTCAAAAGGGAGGTAACCATTGATTTCTTTAAAGGGTGGAAAGGGGATTTGGTTACCATGTATGGTGTTAAAGTTGATTTGAATGTTGATTTTATTTCTGAAATTATAGGCTTGTCGAGTTCTGGGATAAATTTTTTCAAGGAAAGGAAGGCTTTCGATGCTGCTGTTCGCAAGTTTCCTAAGACCAATCAGGAGGAGGATTTTTTGGCTAAGGTGGGTGACTATTATAATATTGAACAGATTAAACCCATTTGGAAAATGGTGCTCACCTGTATTATGGCTTACTTCACCTTGGACGAGAGGTATTCTAGAGTCCATAGTTATCATTTTGTGCTGCTTAATCATTTTTGCGATAGGGATAGGGTCTCTTTTCCCTTCTTTCTGTTGAAGTCAATGCACAACAATTTGGTCGAGCATTGGAAGAGACCCAGAAAGCCGATGCTGCACGAAGGCCTCATTTTACTCATAGTTGTAATGTCCCTTTCTTGGACTTTTAAGATTCTCTTATAACTTCAGTTGAGAGAGACCTCTTTCGCTATAATATTCTAATAGTACTTAGACAGATAATAATGATACCATGTGGTCGCAAGGATGTTATCACTCATAGAATAACGCTATGTGATATATAAGATATTATTATCATGGTATATCAATTATATTCACGCAAGGATGTCCTTGATACTGATTTGTGCATTATGAATTATGCCATTAATGCTGTTGATGATTCTCTTTGATATGGTTCCAAGTTGATGATGCAATCTGCTGGAAATTGTCTTAGATAGACTTCACCACCCAAATGCTTTATGTAAAGATAGATTCTGATATGACTAAGGTGGATATAAAGGTATATGGGGTCTTCTTTTGTATACCGATTTATTTAATAACTGCTGATGTAGATAACTTCTGATCTGAGATCTAGTACCGACCACTATGTGAGAAGGAATTGCTGAATTATATTGATCCAATATAGGAGATGTATTGATTTGTGGGAAATTTACTATCATAATTTTTGAGATATAAATCTTGAGATATGTGTGATGGCTCTGATATCTACTGTATATGTGTGCAACCGGTTATACCAAATATGGTAATTACTCAAATGAGCAAATCTAAGAATGGATCGATAAGAGGTAAGTCCCCCAATTGAGTGGTTTGGAATACCTCTTTATACTTATTGTTGGAAGGATGTGTCACGTGCAAGGGACATGATTCATGTCTCTTCTTAATCACATCATTCCATAACCATTCTAAGCACTGCATAATTCAAATCCATTTGGTGCACAACCCTCCATTATTATTAATCTCCAAATTGATGATAATGAATATTCATCACATCTCTTCATTAGTGTTTGTAATTGATGACCATAGGTTGCCATCACATCCCTTCATTATAATAAATGTTTATGTTGCTAATTGCTAAAAATAATTGATTAGTCTTATATCAAATGTTTTAATTACACTTGCTCAAATGTAACCAATCAGTTTTTTGTTCGTTGAATAACTATCCTCTTATTGACGGGCCTCATCATTGTTATTCACTATTGCTCCATACCATTCATCCTCTCTTATTCACGCTGACCGAATCATCACTTCCTATAATGGTATTTGGTCTTATATCATGCAGGGTTATTGTCAATTGAAGATAGCGTGATATACCATAACTGCTAACGATGTCATGGAATCACTCGAATATTTTCCATGTGGTAATGGATTCCATAATTCAATGGTTATGCTGCTAATTACAAAGACATTTTGTTCTATGGTGTTCTTGTATTGGTCTGGTCTGTTTTGAAGGTTTCATAATACTGTCACTGACTAGTGTTAACCATACTCTTCATTTCTTTGAAAGACAAAGACTTATATCTTCCTTTGGTCGAAATTATATTAGGGACTATATATAGGTACATATGAGATATATATATATATATTTTGATCAGTAACAGTTGGATTATATTATTTTATCAACGCTTTTAATTGGAGCTTGGAACCAGTGAGAGCACAGATGGGGGCTCTCATCCCCGTGGTTATAGTATTGAGGCATGAACACCTATTATACTGAATTTTTTATCTATGTTATAACAATCTCCTTATATCTCCCTTAGAGCGATGGTTACGCGATCTCCTTATAACTCCCTCCGCGAGCACCACCTCCACCGTCGACTACACCACCTTATCTCTCCAAAGCCGACAAAATTCTCCTTATATCTCCCAGCTGGCGTCGCCCATCATCTTATACCTCCCTTCTGGATGACGCAACACCTTTGGTGTTCGTGAGCGTACAGCCTTGCCACCCGACTGTGGGGATCTGTTAGAGCGTCAGTGAGTGTGGCGGGGTCCACATCCAGCGTGCCAACGAAAGTTGCCGCCCTTAACAGCGGTAGAATAATTCCGATGCTCCAGCACGGGCTAGGTCTCGAACACATGACCTCCAAGCAAGGAGGCTCGTGACTTGCCGTCACGTTACGAGGTCATCTCCGAGATATTATTATTTATTATTCTTATTTATATTTATTACTATAATTTTATTCATATTTATTTTGTTACTATTATTCATATTTATTTTATTATTAATTATTATATTTTCTTTCATTTTTTAATCTATAAGATCTTATTATAATATTTAATAACATTATTATTTATTTATTAATATAATATATATCATATTTAATAATGAATTATATTATATAAATGATAATCTTGATTTAATTTATTTATTTTTCTATTAATATATTATATTATAATTTATCTATTAATATATTATATACTTCCATTATTATAATAAATTATATTATAATTAATAATTTATTCCTTTTTCAAGATATTTTTATTATTTATTTTTAAATTCCATTCTCAAAATGGGGACATTACAATAGTTGAGTATTGTAAATCAAGAACCCCTAAATCCTCTATTAAAGATTCTAAAGGGAAAAGAAAAGCCGAAGACGAAGGGGAGGATAATGTCGAGAAGAAAGACCCTAGGGGAAAGAAAGTTGGCAAAAATACCCCCTTAAGCTTGCAGAAAAAAATTGATTTGAATAAGGGGATGGAAACTGAAGATAATAGTGACGGTGACTCTTAGAAGAAGAAGCTAAGCATGGCCAATCCTTTGTTCAACGAAGTCAAAGGGATGGAAACCGAGGAAGAAGTCGAGTCCCTTGATGATACCGAAAAGATTTTTGAGAAAGATTAGGACACTGGTTCCAAAGAGTAGAATAAGGGGGTCTACAACCCTTAAGAGCTCGGGGGGGAAAATGAAAGCAAAAGGAGAGCAAAGGGAAAAACGAGGACAACCAGAAGTTTATCACAGGTAAGAATGTGCAGCAAGAAGGGGTAGGTAAGAACCCTATTAATATTGTTGGATATCCAAGCTCTGGTTCTGCTACGGGTCATTCTGACCCTAAAATTTCTGCTCAAAATGTCTCTATTGCTGGGGTAAGGAAGATTGTCTATAATGAGATTCACAGCCTTAAGTCCAAGGTTGGCAGCTTTCAGGCCCAGCTGGATAATGAAATTCAAGCAAGGAAAGAGCTGGAAGACAGAGTTGGGCAGATTCCGGGGAAGCTGAAGTCACATGAAGAGAACTTGAAGGATATCATTAGGGGAAGTGACGAAAATATGAAGAAGACCATGCAAGAGCTGAAGAATGTGTCTAGCACCATGGATAAGAAAGAAGCTGCTCAGACTGACAAGGATACTAATGCTGGCATTTTAGTTAAGGAGGGCCCTAGAAAACGCACGTGTGCTAGCTTGAGGAAGAAGACTCTTGGTGCTGCTACGACTACTCCAACCTTGAATGACACTGTTGATGAGGTCACCATCATTGAGAAGCAGGTGACACATGTTCTTAAGGAGTTGGCCTAGCTCTATGTCTATGGTTGCTTTTGTGTGATTGTTTCTTTCCGGTGTTTTCACTGGTTCTGTCTTGTAGGTAGTGTGTTGCTGGTTGTTGGTTGGGTCTGCTGGTTCTATTTTTTCCAGCAGTGTTTTGCTTTGTTGTTCTATTTTGGAGGTTGTTGAAAATCTTTTGTAATTCTCTGTAAGGGGTTTTGGGGTCCCTCTCAAAACTTGTTTTTACCTTAATCCAAAACAAAGTTGACTTCCTCCAAAATCAAGGCATCGGGAATTCCTAAAAAAATGGCAAGAGTCGTTAGGCTACCGGAATGGAGACAACCGGTGAGTAGATGGCAAGAGCCATTAGGCTACTGGAAGTGGCCATCCCAAACACAAAGGTCATGGTGGGCAGAGAACTTGCATGGATATCATAGCCATAAGCCATTCTACAAAAGGAAGGAGTAGTGGAAACATGAAAAGACATTCTCTGGTAATTCCAGAAATTGGTGGAGGGAAAATCCCCTCAATTATGTGCTGGGCTACAACTCTAATATAATGGGAGTAAGAGGACAAAATGTCATAGATAGGAGAGTATGGAATCCGGGGAAAAGATTTGCAGCCATTCGAACCAATATATATGGAAGGGCGGGAAATTGGTTTGGACATTGGAGAAATCAGGGCAATGAATGGTTTCCTGGAAGGACTGCAAACTTTGAAAGAAATGGATATGGAAAACGAAGGGGAAGGATTTATAAATCAGGGAAGAATGTGAACGGACTACCACATAAGGAAAATGAATAGGTTTATGGGGTAAGGCAAGAACACAATACCAGACTGGGAGTTCATAGGAATATGAATACTTGTATTCCTCACTTCACAAAAAAGTAGGGAGACAATTAATGGGCAAATCAAGAAAGTATGGAAGCTAAAGGTGGTTGGTAGATTCAAGGGTGTCCCCTCTGGAGTGGGCATACAAGGAGATTCAATAACAGAAAGGACCACAAGAGGAAGATCACATCAAAACTCAAGGAACTCAACGAAGGAGAGTTACTCTAAAACAAGGCTTCTAATGGAGGGGAGTAATTCCCAGAACTTAATTGAGCTTCAGAAGGGGGTTAGCCAGAATTGTTGCATTAAATTTACTGATTCCACGATGAAGTCTAGAATAGAACTTCTTAAAAATTGTGCATTAATCTGTAAGTTCTGGAATGTCTCTATTTCTCTCCTTAACTTGAGAAATTGGGTTAGAAAGGAGTGGGGAGAGTGTCATGAGGTCTCTTTTGTGGACGAAGCTCAGGAATTTTTTATGATTATGTTTGATTCAAAAGAAATGAGGGATAAAGTTTTTAGACAGAAAGATTGGTTTTACAAGAGTGCTGGTATTCATATGCAACTTTGGACTCCCAATTTCAATGCTGAAGAAATCAACATTAAATTTATCCCTCATTGGATCTAGCTTCATAACCTTCCTTTGGAATACTGGGATGTCTCCATATTGGAAGCTATTGGGAAAAGGTTGGGCATCTTTCTAAAGGCTGATGTTCCCTCGATGGAAGAAATCCTTCTCCCTATCAAGATTTGCATTTTAATGAATCTGGATAATGCCCCGCCATCATCTTTGCAGGTTAATTCGAAGAATGGAGTTTGGTTTCAAAGTATCGTTTATGAAGATCAAAATGCCCAAATTCAAAGGGAAGAATTAGAAAGAGCAGAGACAATTACAAACACTTCAAATTCTTCCACTTCGGGAATGCAATGCTAGGGAAAGGATTTAGACATCACAGGTCATAATCACAATAATCCTGAAATGATAAATCCTCTTTTTCTCTTCATAGAAATTAGCATGCAAGAGATGTTACCTTCGTTTGGCTCTCCGATTTGGTCTAGTCCCCTCCCTAAGGAGACTAATCTCTTGGAATCAAATATTTATTGTTTCCTATGGCTCTTGTATTGGAGACTTCGCTTCTTTTATGTGCAAAATGTAAGCAATAATTTACTTGGTTCTCGTTCCCTCCTATATTTGCTAGCGGGGCCTGAATTTCTCTTTGTTAGCAGTGAGCAAATTGTAAGGCCTGCGTTGACTACAAGCGAGAGTAGGGAAAAGGAAGCTCTTCCTTCTATTCACGTGTTGGAAGAATTTGTACAACGATGTTGGTTGGAAACTCAATTAAGAATCATAGAAGAAATTGCTGATCAAGAACTACCTATAAATGGAGAAATTGTTGGTCAAGAGTTAGCTGTAAATAGAGTAGAATTTATAGACCAAACACACTTTCTAACTGATACTGCTGATAATTTAGAACAAGATGAGGGGAGGGCAGTAAAGGCTTCTCAGGAAGATAATTTTATGGAGAGGGATCAAGATTATTCATTTTCAAATCATAATAAAGTACAGGACTTTTCAAAATGCAATAAAGGAATTAAACAAAGACGACCAAGTGGGTAATCCTACAGTGGAAGAGAGGGATTATTCAAATTCATCACAAAGGGATTCAGAGGGCTTTAGAAAGGAATGTGAGCTAGGAAAAGACTCTTTATGTTGAGAAGTAAAAATGGATACCATTGCCATGGAGGTAGAGGGCAATACTAGGATCTTTATATCTCCATCTGGTTCACCAAAGAAAGGCAGGGGCCGTCCTCCAGGGAAAAAGGGTGAGAGGAGTATTAGTGTGTGAGGTAAGATGGGAACATTGGTGACCTCCTCGGATTACTTGAACTCAGGAAAGAGGAAATCAGTGAGAATCAAGGAAAGGCTCGACAGAGATGGATCCAAGTCCCCGATTTGTTCTAGATTCAAGGAATTTGTTGTGGACTCCTTGAAGTTAAAAATGCTAGAACCAGAAGAAGAATCATTATCCACAATGCTGTAGGACATTAAAAGGAATAAGATAGAACTAAAGAAATCAGAGCAGAAAGATATATGTGGTGGTCTTCTACCATTGAAACCTAGGAACAGGAATCGCTCCAATGGGAGGGGAAGTAAAAAAGGAAACAAAACAATAGAGAATTCACAAAAGTTGGCCAAGGTTCCTGAGATGGATGAAAGGCTACCAAAGGAATTAGAAGCGGCGTATGATTTGTTTGGACTCACAGATCAAGACACAATGCAGGAGATGGAAGATCTTGAATTCAAGCAGTTCTACTTAGAAGAAATTCTTGATTCAGGCCCAGGCGATTTAGAATTGGATAAACTCCCCATTCCAACTTTTGACTCATGGAATGCATCAAACAAAGAAAATCAATCTCTTGGCCTCTGGCAATCGCAAGATGATTTATCCAAACCAGATTGTGGAGGTGCTAAGGGGAAAAGAAGAGGGAGGAAATCTTCGTCAGTGCTCAGGAAAGAGGATGGAGATGACCTAGAGCAAAGGAAAATTACCTCCTTCTGGAAATAAGAATGCATGGTTAATTTTGTATCAAATCTTGGTATTCCTACTAGGTTTTTACACGTAAATATAAAAAATGTTGTATTGATTCTTAGTATTTTAGCAGGATGAGTATGATAGCGTCAATTCATAAGAGACTCTCAGGGGGATAATTATCAATTAGACAACAACAACAAATTTTGATCATCAACATAAAATTTGAAAGGATTAGATTCAAGTTGAAAGATTTGGGAGAGATAGTGTTATTCTGACAAGCAAGATGTTAATCATTACAAGTTAAAAAATGTGGGCAATGATGAAGGATTGAAATTCACATCCCCTAGTTTTGAGCCTTGTGTAGTGCAGATGGCATTTAAGGTGACATGACACAACTTTCATCTCTCACACGAACAAACAATGAGGAGATCAACTTGTCCAAGCAAACAATGGGCTGGCAACGATGTAGAATTTAAACATACATCACATAGTTTTGAGCCTAGTGCAACGTAGGTGGCATTTAAGGTGACATGACACAAAACCCATCTTTTATACAGACAACGACAAGTTAAAAAAAAAAAATAATAACTTTTCATCGCAAAAGAAATCTCGCTTGTGCTTCTTCCCGAGAATTGAGGTGTCATATTTGTCATTTCCAATAAGTATGAGGTGTGGTCCGATTGTACCTAAGGATACAGCTGGATACAAATTTGTTACTCTCAATTTGAATGCCATAAAAGTAGTCGGATATGTTCATGTTCATAAATATAGCATTTCAAAATTCTCTTTATTTGCCAACTTCTCTGATCTGCTTTCTAACCAATGAAGTGTCCCTATGGAGTCTGCCATTTGTCTTAGGCCTGTCAATAACTCTAGAGTCTAGACAAATGACTTTTTTGGGGGAAATTCTGCCAGAAAGATGGAGCCGAGTGTTAAATGATATAGATGATCTTGCGGTTAGGGGAGTTCAAGTTGTTCTTGGGGAGGATTTCTTAGAATCGGAACACGCTTTCAAGGTGAATAGTGACATCCCAACTGCGTTCCTATCTGTGCTTTTAGTGATGGGATTGTTAAAAATTGAAGCAATGTCACTTTGCAGAGAAATCTTCAAGAAAAATCTTTTAGGCGACATGGACAGGATGGTAAGGAATGTGGACAACAACCTACCAATCCTATACCCTGTGGATTTTGATAAGAAGGTTCCTGAGGAAGGCATTTCCAAAAGACCCTTATTGACTGTAAGAAATTGGAAAGCTTTTGAGGCTTGTCACCCATCGATCCTCAGGAATATAAATTTCCTTCTGATGTGGTCTGGGATTAGGGTGGGGACAGACCCAGAGTGGTTAATAAATATACGTTGAGTGAAGACTATGTCCCCAAGGAGGGAGGAGTAGAGGGAGAACAAGAGGAGGGATTCCACTAGTGCGCCGATTGCTTTTTCATAGATACCAGTTTAAGGAAAGCGGAGAGAGCAAAGGTAATGCAGGAGGATCTTAAGCGCAATGAGGGTTCGTGGGGATCCCGAAGAAGCAGAAAGGAGTGCCTGGCTGGTTTTGGAAGTGGTAGATCCCTGCGTCCAAGGAAAAAGGAAGCAAAGTCTAGGTGTAGTTCCAGGAAGAAGAAGAATTTATCTTTGCTGGGGGATGTAGGCAGCTTTCAGATAAGAGGAAAGCTTTAGTTTTGTTTTTAATTTTTGGAAGTTTAGTTTGAAACCTGGACAATCTACTTTGTCTGTTTTGATGTGGGTCTATCTTCTATGAACTGCTTTAGATTAGTATTGTTGAAACTTTATGATGGCTCCCTTGTGTGGGATAAACATTGATGAACGACTTTCTAGTGATACCTTAGTATGGCTCTTTGTTGACACTTTCCCTAGTTTTACTACTATTATATATGTTATCTGTTACATGAATATTAATATATTTCGGCTTCAGCCCTTTACTGATCTATATATATATATATATATATATATATATATATATATATGTATGTATATATTCAGAATTAAGTTTTGGGTGCCGCAAATCTGCCATTGATTATAGTTTACGGTTGGGCAAATAACAAATATTTCTGGAAAAATCATGTCATATTTCTTCAGGCAATAGTATTCTGTGGAATTACACTATAGTGATGGAAATAAGATCTTATTTCCGCTGTTTATATACTTGTATATCATTTATTTAGTTGGGGCTTAATATTGTTGTGTTGTTTTCCAATATATACCGTGGGTGATTCTTCTAAAGTTGGCGTGTGAAAAATAGTCGATGGGTTACTAATGTCTGCGATTAATATTTTGAAGTAATAAACATATCCTGGAAACAGCTTTAAGCTTGGAGTTTATTAAAAGAGTCCACTGTTATTTTGTAAGGAATGACTTTCAAATTATTATTTGACTTCTTTAGGGGAGGAAGTATACCAGGTTGTGGCTCTCATATTGCTGATTCAGAAACTGATTTCAGGTGTGTGCGATACTGTTGATAGTGGGCTTTTGAGCAAGTTGAACATCAACATTCACGTTGCCATGTGAAGACCAAATATTCCTTTGGCGGGCATCAATATTGAGGACAGCAATATCCTTCTTTATTCATTATAGCGCTTCTACTCTTTTGTCTGGGAGCGGTGCTACACAAAGAGCCGATTGGGAGTTGGTGTGAGGATTCGAAGAGCAGTTTAGGAGACTTGCTGTTTATGTCATGCATTTTCCTTTAACCGTGTGAAAGAGTTAAATCATCTGTTTGGGAGTTCTTTGCCCACAGCACAACAATGAGTTCATCGCATCACAAACTGGTCACTGTGCGACAGTGTAGAGTATTCCCATCAAGTTTTCATATCAGTGCTGAAGGTTTCATTGCTGATATTGGGACTGATAATTCAGGCCTGCAGCAAAATAGGTGCATAAATATTTAATCTGTGTCAGGTAAAATTGTTGTTCATTTCTCTGTTAAAAATAGCAATCTTTACAAGTAATGACGAACCACTCCTTGTAAGAAGTTTGAGTGATCATTGAATGGTCACTACTGATAATAGTAACATACTGGAAAGCTTGGGGTCACTTCTCTAAGTTTATAATAGTAAACAATAGCAAATTACAACCAAGAGTTTCTCTATTTTATACAGAGAGGTCATTGACTGAATGAATTAATATTTGACTAGCCTGAAGTTTACTTTACTCTGGAGCATTTCATTTTGGTTGTATGCAAATCTGCAAGAGCACGACAAATCTTAAACATAAATAGTATTGAGAAGCAAATTACAACAAATCACATCCATACAGCTAGGTTAGAGGTTTTGAAACTGGGAATTAAACTGAATATATGAGACTCATTGTTAAGGGTTAATACATTGGCCTTGCCATCCTTTGCCCATTTACATCCATATCGGTAATTGTCACTAATTAAAGGGGGAGGACCCCCAAGGATGTTTCCTACTTATCTGTGTCCTTGAAACATCCTTGTTGCAGGTATGGGTGGAAAATCCTAGGGGATGTCCCTAGGGAACATAAAGATTTATTCTTATATGGAGGAGTGGTAGGTAATATAACCCTAGATGCACTTATCGCCGATTTATTGGCGATAAGTGTTTTTATCACGATAAAACATGCCAGGCAATATACTACTACATTTTATAGCAGATCTTTTATTGCCGATAAGTTGCCAACTTATTGCCGATAAAACGGCAATAAGTGCATTATTTATCGGCCGTAGTTGCCTAATAGGGATTGACGGCCAAACAAAAGTTCATTCTTCATTTTGTGAGTTGTATGTTGCTTGTTCGAGGCCATCCACATGAAGAAGAGGAACAACTTAGCGCAGAAACACCTCAATGACCTTGTCTTAATGCAATATAACCTTCGGTTGCGCACAAGAAACGTAGAGGAAACACCAATTGGGCCACTTGATTTGGATGACATAGATCCTTACTGTGATTGGATATCATAGAAGCAACCTCCATTGTTTACAAAGGATGAGATCTGATGGAGCCTAAATTTTTACAAATTAAGGCTTCCATTTGATTTATTTCTCTCATTTTCTTTTTTAATTTTGTCATTAGTAATGAGATAGATTGTTAGCAAATTTACTAGAATTTCTGCTTATAGC